>JAZHYW010041780.1:0-52950 GCA_037355805.1 Ixodes ricinus
GCTGTCCAGTACTATAAACGCGTGTTGTCTCGACAACTTCAGTGGGTATTTAGCAGCGCGGTCAATACCGGCGTTGTGCCCCTTTTTCATTCAGTTCCTTCTGCTGTCTTTATAAAATCAACGACACGCTGAGGATCATTTCACCGTCGGCATCACCGAAGGTAATGCGACCAGCTGTGGCGGGCAGCATTGCGCATCGCCCTTCAGTAATCGACGATGGTCAGTCCCATTTTCGACCACCAGGTTTCATGGGATGCCGGAAGACCACGATGAATACATCGTCATCCAGCATCAGGAAACCGTTAATCGACAAACTTCAGCAGGCCAGCGTAATGCGGCTGAATGCTTCCACGTTGTGCCCCCTTTTTCATTCAGTTCCTTCTGCTGCCTCATGGAAAATCCACCGACACGTCGGAGGATCGTCTTTCACTTAATGGTGCCACCACTGGCTGTGCACGGAATTTGCGCTGCGGCGTAATGGCATAACCGCCTGCACTCGACGATGGCCAGTCCACGCTGACCACCAACAATGGCGTTGGAGACCACGCCATCACCGCCACCAGTGCACTGTAAACGCAGTTGTCTCGACAACTTCTTCAGGTGTTGTTGCAGCGCGCCTGAAATGCCCAGCAAGTTGTGCCCTTTTTCATTCAGTTCCTGCTGCGTTCCACATGGAAAATCCACCGACAATGTCGTGGAGGATCGTCTTCACTTCAACAGCACCACCGGCTGTGCACGCGGAATTATGCTGTAGCGTTGGTAATACCGCTCGTGACTCGACGATGGCTGTCCCATTTTCGGACAATTGCGGTTTCATCGGATGCCGGGGAGAATTACCGGGACATCGGCATTGCTGTCCAGTACTATAAACGCGTGTTGTTTTGACAACTTCTTCTGCGGCCAGGTTGGCAGCAGCGCGGCTGGAAATGCTCAATGTTGTGCCTTTTTCGCCCGCCCGCTTCTGCTGCTCGGCGGAAATCTAATACGCTGAGGATCAACTTTCACTAACAGCACCACCATGTGCGTCATGGAATTTGCGCTGTGGCGGGGCACACAATCACCGCACTCATCAATGTCATCCCATTTTCGACCACCAGGTTCCACGCCGGATGCCGGTAGACCACGTGAGACATCGGCATTGTCCAGTAATGCCAAGCGCGTGCAAGGTTGTCTCGACAACTTTCCAGTGGGCAGTTACAGCAGCGCGGCCGAAATGCCCAAACGCGCCAGCCATTAGGTTCCTTCATATTCCACGGTAATCAACGACGCCGGAGACTGCCTCAATGCAGCAGCACCACCACGCACGCAGATCTTCGAAAATGTAGCAGTACACACCAGTCTTCAGACCGACGACAACCACGAATCACCATAAATTGCCAGACGTTGGAGATTCACGCATAACGGCATTGCCAGTCCAGCACTAAACGTGCATATCCATAAACCTTTGCGGTAAGCAGCAGCGCACGAAACGGCCATCAAGCGTCTTTTCACCAGCCCTGCTGCCTCATGGAAAATCCACCGACACGGAGGATCATCTTTACCAACAGCACCACCGGCTGTAGCATCGTAACGTTTAAGGGCAGCACACGCCTGCACCGACACGCACATCCCACGACCACCAGGTCACCGGATGCCGGAGAATACGGCATCTGCTGTCCAGTACTATAAATGCGTTGTTTTGGCAACTTCTGCGCGTGGCTGGCAGCAGGCGGCCGAAATGCCCAACAAGCTGTGCCACTTTTTCGTTCAGTTCCTGCGGCTGCCTCATGTGAAAGCCACCGACACGTCGGAGGATCGTCTTCACTTCAAGAGCACCACCGGCTGCGCACGCGGAATCGGCGCGGTGGCAGGGCAGTATACACACCGCCCTTTCGTGACTCGACGATGGCCTGTCCCATTTTCGACCACCAGGTTTCATGCGAATGCCGGGAGACCACGTGGGACATCGGCATCGCTGTCCAGTACTATAAACGTGCGTTGTCTCGGACAACTTCTTCAGGGGCAGGTTAGTGTGCATGTCCGAAATGCTAAGTTTTTCCTTTTCATCTGGGGTTCCTTCTGCTGCCTCATGGCGCAACCACCTTATCGTCGGAGGATCGTCTTCACTTCAACAGCACCACCGGCTGTGCACGCGGAATTAGCGCTGTGGCGGGGCAGTACACACTGCCCTTCGTGACTCGACGATGGCCAGTCCCATTTTCGACCACCAGGTTTCATATGATGCCGGAAGACCACGTGGGCGACGCATCGCTGTCCAGTACTATAAACGCGTGTTGTCTCGACAACTTCTTCAGTGGGCAGGTTACAGCAGCGCGGCCGAAATGCCAACAAGTTTTTCTCCTCTTTTTCACCAGTCTTCGCCGTCTTCATGGAAAATCCACCGACACGTCGGAGGATCGTCTTCACTTCAACACCACCACCGGCTGTGCACGCGGAATATAAGCGGCGGGAAGCAGTACACACCGCCCTTTTCAGACCATGATGGCTGTCCCATTTTCGGATCACCAGGTCGCCATATGGGATGCCGGAATAACGCGTCGACATCGGCATCGCTGTCCAGTACTAGGAACGTGTTGTCCGACAACTTCTTCAGTGGGCAGGTTAAGCGGTGCAGCAGCGGGCCGAAATGCTTCCAGAATGTTGTGCCCCTTTTCATTCAGTTCCTGCTGCTCTTCATGAAAATCCACGACACGTCGGAGGATCGTCTTCACTTCAACAGCATCCCCGCCAAAAATGCGAATTTGCGCTGTGGTAAGTTAAAGTACACTGCCCTTCGTGACTCAATGATGCCCAGTCCCATTTTCGACCACCAGAGCCATGTGATGCCGGAAGACCACGTTGGACATCGGTACAGTTGTCCAGTACTATAAACGCGTAGTTAAATCTCGAGCCAACTTCTTCAGGGCAGGTTACAGCAGCGTACGAAATGCCCAATAAGTTGTGCCTTTTTCATTCAAGGCCCTTCTGTTGCCTCATGGAAAATCCACCAACACGTCGGAGGATCGCTTTGTTCTCAGCCAGCACCACCGTGGCTGCGCACGCGGAATTTGCGCTGTAGCGGGCAGCGACACCGCCCTTTCAGCGACCTTTCGACGATGGCCAGTCCCATTTTCGACCACCAGGTTTCATCGACGCTTCGAGACCACGTGGGACATCGGTAACACGGCCCATAATTATAAACGCGGTTAAGATCTCGTCCGCGGGCAGGCTGGCAGCAGCGCGCCCAAAATGCCCAGCAAGGTTTGCCCTTTTTCTGGCCCAGTACCTTCTGCTGGCCTTCGCTGGAAAATCCACCGACATCGTCGAGAGATCGCTTCCTTACCAACAGCACCACCGGCTGCAGTAATGCGAATTAGCGCTGTAAGGGCAGCACACCGCCCTTCGTGACTCGACGATTGCCAGTCCCATTGACCACCAGGTTTCATCGGATGCCGGGAGACCACGTGGGACATCGGCATTGCTTTCCAGTACTATAAACGCGTGTTGTCTCGACAACTTTCAGCGGGCAGGCTGGCAGCAGCGCGGCCGAAAATGCCTAAATCGTTGTGCCCTTTTTCATTCAGTTCCTTCTGTTGCCTCATGGAAAATCCACCGACACGTCGGAGGATCGTCTTCACTTCAACAGCACCACCGGCTTTCAGTAATGCGAATTTGTGCTGGCGGGCAACACACCGCCCTCTTTCGTGACTCGACGACAATGCATTTTCGACCACCAGGTTTCACGAGTCAGCATCACCGGGACATCGGCATTGCTGTCCAGTACTATAAGCGTGTTGTTCTTCGACAATTTCTTCAGGGCAGGTTGGCTGCAGCGCGGCCAGAAATGCCTGACATCGTTGTGCCCCTGTTTCGTTCAGTTCCTGCTGCTGCCTCATGGAAAATCCACCGACACGCCAGGAGGACTCGTCTTCAGTTCAAGAGCACCACCGGCTGTGCACGCGGAATTAGCGCGGTGGCGGGGCAGTACACACCGCCCTTTCGTGACCCGACGATGGCCAGTCCCATTTTCGACCGCCAGGTTTCATGGGATGCCGTAGAGACAACTACGCGACATCGGCGTCGCCAGTCCAGGACTATAAACGGGTGTTGTCTCGACAACTTCTTCGAGGGGGCGGGTTAGGCAGCAGCGCGGCCGAAATGCCTGACAAGTTGTTGCCCTTTCTCATTCAGTTCCTGCCTTCATGGAAAATCCATCGACACGCCGGAGGATCGTCTTCACTTCAACAGCATCCCCGGCTGTGCACGCGGAACTTGCGCTTTCGTGGCGCGTACACACTGCCTTCGTGACCGGATGATGCCCAGTCCCATTTTCGACCACCAGGTTTCATGGGATGCCGGAAGACCACGTTGGACATCGGCATTGCTGTCCAGTATTATAAAACGCGTGTTGTCTCGACAACTTCTTCAGTGGGTAAAGCAGCAGCGCGGCCGAAATGCCTGCAATGTTGCGCCCTTTTTCATTCGTTCCTTCTGTTGCTCATGGAAAATCCACCGACACGTCGGAGGATCGTTCACTTCAACAGCACCACCGGCTGTGCACGCGGAATTTGCGCTGCAGGCACACACTGCCCTTTCGTGACTCGACGATGGCCAGTCCCATTGACCACCAGGCTCATCGATGTCAGATATCCACGGGACACATCGGCATTGCTGTCCAGTAATTATGTTCATGTTGTCTCGACAATTATGGGCAGGCTGGCAGCGCGCCCAAAACAAACAGCAAGGCTTTGCCCTTTTTCAGTACCTTCTGTTGCCTCATGGAAAATCCACCAACACGTCGGAGGATCGTCTTCACTTCAACAGCACCACTGGCTGTGCACGCGAATTCGCGCCGTGGCGTTGTACACACCGCCCTTCGTGACTCGACGATGGCCAGTCCCATTGACAATCAGGCTTCATCGGATGCCGGGAGACCACGCGGGACATCGGTACGCGTCCAGTACCATAAACGCGTGTTGTCTCGACAACTTTCAGTGGCAGGCTGGCAGCAGCGCGGCCGAAATGCCTAACAAGTTGTGCCCCTTTTTCATTCAGTTCCTTCTGCTGCCTCAAGGAAAATCCACCGGCGTCGGAGGATCGTCTTCTACTTCAACAGCACCACCGGCTGTACCACTTGTTGCAGGGCAACACACCGCCTTTTCTCGTGACTCGACGATGGCCAGTCCCATTTTCGACCACCAGGTTTCACGGGATGCCGGTAACTACGTGGGACATCGGCATTGCTGTCCAGCAATTATAAGCGCGTGTTGTCTCGACAATTTCTTCAGTGGGCAGGTTGGCAGCAGCGCGGCCGAAATGCCCAATGTTGTGCCCGCCATTTCTTCCTGCTGGCTCATGGCGGTCCACCGACACGTCGGAGGATCGTCTTCACTTCAACAGCACCACCGGCTGTGCACGCGGAATTTGCGCTGTGGCGGGGCAGTACACACCGCCCTTTCGTGACCTGGACGATGGCCAGTCCCATTTCTCGACCACCAGGTCTCATGGGATGCTGGGAGACCACGCGGGACATCGGCATCGCTGTCCAGTACTATAAACGCTGTGGGTGCTGTCTCCGGACAACTTCTTCAGTGGGCAGGTTGGCAGCAGCGCGGCCGAAGCGCCTAGCAAGTTGTGCCCTCTTTTCGTTCAGTTCCGTCTGCTGCCTCATGGAAAATCCACCGACACGTCGGAGGATCGTCTTCACTTCAACAGCACCACCGGCTGTGCACGCGGAATTTGCGCTGTGACGGGGCAGTACACACCGCGCCTTCCGTGACTCGACGATGGCCAGTCCCATTTTCGACCACCAGGTTTCATGGGATGCCGGGAGACCACGTGGGACATCGGCATCGCTGTCCAGGACTATAAACGAGCGTTGTCTCGACAACTTCTTCAGTGGGCAGGTTGGCAGTGCAGCGCGGCCGAAATGCCCATCAAGCTGTTCCTCTCTTCGTTCAGTTCCTTCTGCTGCCTCATGGAAAATCCACCGACACGTCGGAGGATCGTCTCTCTTCAACAGCACCACCGGCTGTGCACGCGGAATTTGCGCTGTGACGGGGCGCTGCACACCGCCCTTTCGTGACTCGACGATGGCCAGTCCCATTTTCGACCACCAGGTTTCATGGGATGCCGGGAGACCACGTGGGACATCGGCATTGCTGTCCAGTAACACTATAAAACGCGTGTTGTCTCGACAACTTCTTCAGTGGGCAGGCTGGCGGCAGCGCGGCCGAAATGCATAGCAAGTTGTTGCGCTCTTTTCGCTCAGTTCCTTCTGCTGCCTCATGGAAAATCCACCGACACGTCGGAGGATCGTCTTCACTTCAACAGCACCACCGGGGTGTGGACGCGGAATTTGCGCTGTGGCGGGGGCAGTGCACACACCGTTCACCCTTTTCGTGACTCAGACGATGGCCAGTCCCATTTTCGACCACCAGGTTTCATGGGATGCCGGAGACCACGTGGGACATCGGCATTGCTGTCCAGGACTATAAACGCGTGTTGTCTCTGACAACTTCTTCAGCGGGCAGGTCGGGCGCAGCGCGGCCTGAAATGCCTCAGGCAAGGTGTTGCCCCTTTTTCGTTCAGTTCCTTCTGCTGCCTCATGGAAAAATCCACCGACACGTCGGAGGATCGTCTTCACTTCAACAGCACCACACGGCTGCGGCACGCGGAATTTGCGCTGTGGCGGGGCAGTACACACCGCCCCTTTCGTGACTCGACGATGGGCCAGTCCCATTTTCGACCACCAGGTTTCATGGGATGCCGGGAGACCACGCGGGACATCGGCACGCGCAATCCAGGACTATAAACGCGTGTTGTCTCGACAACTCTCTTCAGTGGGCAGGTTGGCAGCAGCGCGGCCGAAATGCTCTGAACAAAGCCGTGCCCCTTTTTCGTTCAGTTCCTTCTGCTGCTCATCGGA
The DNA here is from genome assembly GCA_037355805.1 of Ixodes ricinus. Classification (NCBI taxonomy): domain Eukaryota; kingdom Metazoa; phylum Arthropoda; class Arachnida; order Ixodida; family Ixodidae; genus Ixodes; species Ixodes ricinus. Next base: position 6,908 of record JAZHYW010041780.1, read on the forward strand.
AAATCCACCGACACGTCGGAGGATCGTCTTCATCAACAGCACCACCGGCTGTGCACGCGGAATTTGCGCTGTGACGGGGCAGTACACACCGCCCTTTCGTGACTCGGACGACGGCCAGTCCCATTTTCGACCACCAGGTTTCATGGGATGCCGGGAGACCACGTGGACATCGGCATTGCTGTCCAGGACTATAAACGAGTGTTGTCTCGACAACTTCTCCAGCGCAGGTTGGCAGCAGCGCGGCCAGAAATGCCTAACAAGTTGTTCCTCTTTTTCGTTCAGTTCCTTCTGCTGCCTCATGGAAAATCCACCGACACGTCGGAGGATCGTCTTCACTTCAACAGCACCACCGGCTGTGCACGCGGAATTTGCGCTGTGACGGGGCAGTACACACCGCCCTTTCGTGACTCGACGATGGCCAGTCCCATTTTCGACCACCAGGTTTCATGGGATGCCGGGAGACCACGTGGGACATCGGCATTGCTGTCCAGTACTATAAACGCGTGTTGTCTCGACAACTTCTTCAGTGGGCAGGTTGGCAGCAGCGCGGCCGAAATGCCTAACAAGTTGTTCCTCTTTTTCGTTCAGTTCCTTCTGCTGCCTCATGGAAAATCCACCGACACGTCGGAGGATCGTCTTCACTTCAACAGCACCACCGGCTGTGCACGCGGAATTTGCGCTGTGACGGGGCAGTACACACCGCCCTTTCGTGACTCGACGATGGCCAGTCCCATTTTCGACCACCAGGTTTCATGGGATGCCGGGAGACCACGTGGGACATCGGCATTGCTGTCCAGTACTATAAACGCGTGTTGTCTCGACAACTTCTTCAGTGGGCAGGTTGGCAGCAGCGCGGCCGAAATGCCTAACAAGTTGTTCCTCTTTTTCGTTCAGTTCCTTCTGCTGCCTCATGGAAAATCCACCGACACGTCGGAGGATCGTCTTCACTTCAACAGCACCACCGGCTGTGCACGCGGAATTTGCGCTGTGACGGGGCAGTACACACCGCCCTTTCGTGACTCGACGATGGCCAGTCCCATTTTCGACCACCAGGTTTCATGGGATGCCGGGAGACCACGTGGGACATCGGCATTGCTGTCCAGTACTATAAACGCGTGTTGTCTCGACAACTTCTTCAGTGGGCAGGTTGGCAGCAGCGCGGCCGAAATGCCTAACAAGTTGTTCCTCTTTTTCGTTCAGTTCCTTCTGCTGCCTCATGGAAAATCCACCGACACGTCGGAGGATCGTCTTCACTTCAACAGCACCACCGGCTGTGCACGCGGAATTTGCGCTGTGACGGGGCAGTACACACCGCCCTTTCGTGACTCGACGATGGCCAGTCCCATTTTCGACCACCAGGTTTCATGGGATGCCGGGAGACCACGTGGGACATCGGCATTGCTGTCCAGTACTATAAACGCGTGTTGTCTCGACAACTTCTTCAGTGGGCAGGCTGGCAGCAGCGCGGCCGAAATGCCTAACAAGTTGTTCCTCTTTTCGTTCAGTTCCTTCTGCTGCCTCATGGAAAATCCACCGACACGTCGGAGGATCGTCTTCACTTCAACAGCACCACCGGCTGTGCACGCGGAATTTGCGCTGTGACGGGGCAGTACACACCGCCCTTTCGTGACTCGACGATGGCCAGTCCCATTTTCGACCACCAGGTTTCATGGGATGCCGGGAGACCACGTGGGACATCGGCATTGCTGTCCAGTACTATAAACGCGTGTTGTCTCGACAACTTCTTCAGTGGGCAGGTTGGCAGCAGCGCGGCCGAAATGCCTAACAAGTTGTTCCTCTTTTTCGTTCAGTTCCTTCTGCTGCCTCATGGAAAATCCACCGACACGTCGGAGGATCGTCTTCACTTCAACAGCACCACCGGCTGTGCACGCGGAATTTGCGCTGTGACGGGGCAGTACACACCGCCCTTTCGTGACTCGACGATGGCCAGTCCCATTTTCGACCACCAGGTTTCATGGGATGCCGGGAGACCACGTGGGACATCGGCATTGCTGTCCAGTACTATAAACGCGTGTTGTCTCGACAACTTCTTCAGTGGGCAGGTTGGCAGCAGCGCGGCCGAAATGCCTAACAAGTTGTTCCTCTTTTTCGTTCAGTTCCTTCTGCTGCCTCATGGAAAATCCACCGACACGTCGGAGGATCGTCTTCACTTCAACAGCACCACCGGCTGTGCACGCGGAATTTGCGCTGTGACGGGGCAGTACACACCGCCCTTTCGTGACTCGACGATGGCCAGTCCCATTTTCGACCACCAGGTTTCATGGGATGCCGGGAGACCACGTGGGACATCGGCATTGCTGTCCAGTACTATAAACGCGTGTTGTCTCGACAACTTCTTCAGTGGGCAGGTTGGCAGCAGCGCGGCCGAAATGCCTAACAAGTTGTTCCTCTTTTTCGTTCAGTTCCTTCTGCTGCCTCATGGAAAATCCACCGACACGTCGGAGGATCGTCTTCACTTCAACAGCACCACCGGCTGTGCACGCGGAATTTGCGCTGTGACGGGGCAGTACACACCGCCCTTTCGTGACTCGACGATGGCCAGTCCCATTTTCGACCACCAGGTTTCATGGGATGCCGGAAGACCACGTGGGACATCGGCATTGCTGTCCAGTACTATAAACGCGTGTTGTCTCGACAACTTCTTCAGTGGGCAGGTTGGCAGCAGCGCGGCCGAAATGCCTAACAAGTTGTTCCTCTTTTTCGTTCAGTTCCTTCTGCTGCCTCATGGAAAATCCACCGACACGTCGGAGGATCGTCTTCACTTCAACAGCACCACCGGCTGTGCACGCGGAATTTGCGCTGTGACGGGGCAGTACACACCGCCCTTTCGTGACTCGACGATGGCCAGTCCCATTTTCGACCACCAGGTTTCATGGGATGCCGGGAGACCACGTGGGACATCGGCATTGCTGTCCAGTACTATAAACGCGTGTTGTCTCGACAACTTCTTCAGTGGGCAGGTTGGCAGCAGCGCGGCCGAAATGCCTAACAAGTTGTTCCTCTTTTTCGTTCAGTTCCTTCTGCTGCCTCATGGAAAATCCACCGACACGTCGGAGGATCGTCTTCACTTCAACAGCACCACCGGCTGTGCACGCGGAATTTGCGCTGTGACGGGGCAGTACACACCGCCCTTTCGTGACTCGACGATGGCCAGTCCCATTTTCGACCACCAGGTTTCATGGGATGCCGGGAGACCACGTGGGACATCGGCATTGCTGTCCAGTACTATAAACGCGTGTTGTCTCGACAACTTCTTCAGTGGGCAGGTTGGCAGCAGCGCGGCCGAAATGCCTAACAAGTTGTTCCTCTTTTTCGTTCAGTTCCTTCTGCTGCCTCATGGAAAATCCACCGACACGTCGGAGGATCGTCTTCACTTCAACAGCACCACCGGCTGTGCACGCGGAATTTGCGCTGTGACGGGGCAGTACACACCGCCCTTTCGTGACTCGACGATGGCCAGTCCCATTTTCGACCACCAGGTTTCATGGGATGCCGGGAGACCACGTGGGACATCGGCATTGCTGTCCAGTACTATAAACGCGTGTTGTCTCGACAACTTCTTCAGTGGGCAGGTTGGCAGCAGCGCGGCCGAAATGCCTAACAAGTTGTTCCTCTTTTTCGTTCAGTTCCTTCTGCTGCCTCATGGAAAATCCACCGACACGTCGGAGGATCGTCTTCACTTCAACAGCACCACCGGCTGTGCACGCGGAATTTGCGCTGTGACGGGGCAGTACACACCGCCCTTTCGTGACTCGACGATGGCCAGTCCCATTTTCGACCACCAGGTTTCATGGGATGCCGGGAGACCACGTGGGACATCGGCATTGCTGTCCAGTACTATAAACGCGTGTTGTCTCGACAACTTCTTCAGTGGGCAGGTTGGCAGCAGCGCGGCCGAAATGCCTAACAAGTTGTTCCTCTTTTTCGTTCAGTTCCTTCTGCTGCCTCATGGAAAATCCACCGACACGTCGGAGGATCGTCTTCACTTCAACAGCACCACCGGCTGTGCACGCGGAATTTGCGCTGTGACGGGGCAGTACACACCGCCCTTTCGTGACTCGACGATGGCCAGTCCCATTTTCGACCACCAGGTTTCATGGGATGCCGGGAGACCACGTGGGACATCGGCATTGCTGTCCAGGACTATAAACGCGTGTTGTCTCGACAACTTCTTCAGTGGGCAGGTTGGCAGCAGCGCGGCCGAAATGCCTAACAAGTTGTTCCTCTTTTTCGTTCAGTTCCTTCTGCTGCCTCATGGAAAATCCACCGACACGTCGGAGGATCGTCTTCACTTCAACAGCACCACCGGCTGTGCACGCGGAATTTGCGCTGTGACGGGGCAGTACACACCGCCCTTTCGTGACTCGACGATGGCCAGTCCCATTTTCGACCACCAGGTTTCATGGGATGCCGGGAGACCACGTGGGACATCGGCATTGCTGTCCAGGACTATAAACGCGTGTTGTCTCGACAACTTCTTCAGTGGGCAGGTTGGCAGCAGCGCGGCCGAAATGCCTAACAAGTTGTTCCTCTTTTTCGTTCAGTTCCTTCTGCTGCCTCATGGAAAATCCACCGACACGTCGGAGGATCGTCTTCACTTCAACAGCACCACCGGCTGTGCACGCGGAATTTGCGCTGTGACGGGGCAGTACACACCGCCCTTTCGTGACTCGACGATGGCCAGTCCCATTTTCGACCACCAGGTTTCATGGGATGCCGGGAGACCACGTGGGACATCGGCATTGCTGTCCAGGACTATAAACGCGTGTTGTCTCGACAACTTCTTCAGTGGGCAGGTTGGCAGCAGCGCGGCCGAAATGCCTAACAAGTTGTTCCTCTTTTCGTTCAGTTCCTTCTGCTGCCTCATGGAAAATCCACCGACACGTCGGAGGATCGTCTTCACTTCAACAGCACCACCGGCTGTGCACGCGGAATTTGCGCTGTGACGGGGCAGTACACACCGCCCTTTCGTGACTCGACGATGGCCAGTCCCATTTTCGACCACCAGGTTTCATGGGATGCCGGGAGACCACGTGGGACATCGGCATTGCTGTCCAGGACTATAAACGAGTGTTGTCTCGACAACTTCTTCAGTGGGCAGGTTGGCAGCAGCGCGGCCGAAATGCCTAACAAGTTGTTCCTCTTTTTCGTTCAGTTCCTTCTGCTGCCTCATGGAAAATCCACCGACACGTCGGAGGATCGTCTTCACTTCAACAGCACCACCGGCTGTGCACGCGGAATTTGCGCTGTGACGGGGCAGTACACACCGCCCTTTCGTGACTCGACGATGGCCAGTCCCATTTTCGACCACCAGGTTTCATGGGATGCCGGGAGACCACGTGGGACATCGGCATTGCTGTCCAGGACTATAAACGAGTGTTGTCTCGACAACTTCTTCAGTGGGCAGGTTGGCAGCAGCGCGGCCGAAATGCCTAACAAGTTGTTCCTCTTTTTCGTTCAGTTCCTTCTGCTGCCTCATGGAAAATCCACCGACACGTCGGAGGATCGTCTTCACTTCAACAGCACCACCGGCTGTGCACGCGGAATTTGCGCTGTGACGGGGCAGTACACACCGCCCTTTCGTGACTCGACGATGGCCAGTCCCATTTTCGACCACCAGGTTTCATGGGATGCCGGGAGACCACGTGGGACATCGGCATTGCTGTCCAGGACTATAAACGAGTGTTGTCTCGACAACTTCTTCAGTGGGCAGGTTGGCAGCAGCGCGGCCGAAATGCCTAACAAGTTGTTCCTCTTTTCGTTCAGTTCCTTCTGCTGCCTCATGGAAAATCCACCGACACGTCGGAGGATCGTCTTCACTTCAACAGCACCACCGGCTGTGCACGCGGAATTTGCGCTGTGACGGGGCAGTACACACCGCCCTTTCGTGACTCGACGATGGCCAGTCCCATTTTCGACCACCAGGTTTCATGGGATGCCGGGAGACCACGTGGGACATCGGCATTGCTGTCCAGGACTATAAACGCGTGTTGTCTCGACAACTTCTTCAGTGGGCAGGTTGGCAGCAGCGCGGCCGAAATGCCTAACAAGTTGTTCCTCTTTTTCGTTCAGTTCCTTCTGCTGCCTCATGGAAAATCCACCGACACGTCGGAGGATCGTCTTCACTTCAACAGCACCACCGGCTGTGCACGCGGAATTTGCGCTGTGACGGGGCAGTACACACCGCCCTTTCGTGACTCGACGATGGCCAGTCCCATTTTCGACCACCAGGTTTCATGGGATGCCGGGAGACCACGTGGGACATCGGCATTGCTGTCCAGGACTATAAACGAGTGTTGTCTCGACAACTTCTTCAGTGGGCAGGTTGGCAGCAGCGCGGCCGAAATGCCTAACAAGTTGTTCCTCTTTTCGTTCAGTTCCTTCTGCTGCCTCATGGAAAATCCACCGACACGTCGGAGGATCGTCTTCACTTCAACAGCACCACCGGCTGTGCACGCGGAATTTGCGCTGTGACGGGGCAGTACACACCGCCCTTTCGTGACTCGACGATGGCCAGTCCCATTTTCGACCACCAGGTTTCATGGGATGCCGGGAGACCACGTGGGACATCGGCATTGCTGTCCAGGACTATAAACGAGTGTTGTCTCGACAACTTCTTCAGTGGGCAGGTTGGCAGCAGCGCGGCCGAAATGCCTAACAAGTTGTTCCTCTTTTTCGTTCAGTTCCTTCTGCTGCCTCATGGAAAATCCACCGACACGTCGGAGGATCGTCTTCACTTCAACAGCACCACCGGCTGTGCACGCGGAATTTGCGCTGTGACGGGGCAGTACACACCGCCCTTTCGTGACTCGACGATGGCCAGTCCCATTTTCGACCACCAGGTTTCATGGGATGCCGGGAGACCACGTGGGACATCGGCATTGCTGTCCAGGACTATAAACGAGTGTTGTCTCGACAACTTCTTCAGTGGGCAGGTTGGCAGCAGCGCGGCCGAAATGCCTAGCAAGTTGTTCCTCTTTTTCGTTCAGTTCCTTCTGCTGCCTCATGGAAAATCCACCGACACGTCGGAGGATCGTCTTCACTTCAACAGCACCACCGGCTGTGCACGCGGAATTTGCGCTGTGACGGGGCAGTACACACCGCCCTTTCGTGACTCGACGATGGCCAGTCCCATTTTCGACCACCAGGTTTCATGGGATGCCGGGAGACCACGTGGGACATCGGCATTGCTGTCCAGGACTATAAACGAGTGTTGTCTCGACAACTTCTTCAGTGGGCAGGTTGGCAGCAGCGCGGCCGAAATGCCTAGCAAGTTGTTCCTCTTTTTCGTTCAGTTCCTTCTGCTGCCTCATGGAAAATCCACCGACACGTCGGAGGATCGTCTTCACTTCAACAGCACCACCGGCTGTGCACGCGGAATTTGCGCTGTGACGGGGCAGTACACACCGCCCTTTCGTGACTCGACGATGGCCAGTCCCATTTTCGACCACCAGGTTTCATGGGATGCCGGGAGACCACGTGGGACATCGGCATTGCTGTCCAGGACTATAAACGAGTGTTGTCTCGACAACTTCTTCAGTGGGCAGGTTGGCAGCAGCGCGGCCGAAATGCCTAGCAAGTTGTTCCTCTTTTTCGTTCAGTTCCTTCTGCTGCCTCATGGAAAATCCACCGACACGTCGGAGGATCGTCTTCACTTCAACAGCACCACCGGCTGTGCACGCGGAATTTGCGCTGTGACGGGGCAGTACACACCGCCCTTTCGTGACTCGACGATGGCCAGTCCCATTTTCGACCACCAGGTTTCATGGGATGCCGGGAGACCACGTGGGACATCGGCATTGCTGTCCAGGACTATAAACGAGTGTTGTCTCGACAACTTCTTCAGTGGGCAGGCTGGCAGCAGCGCGGCCGGAAATGCCTAACAAGTTGTTCCTCTTTTTCGTTCAGTTCCTTCTGCTGCCTCATGGAAAATCCACCGACACGTCGGAGGATCGTCTTCACTTCAACAGCACCACCGGCTGTGCACGCGGAATTTGCGCTGTGACGGGGCAGTACACACCGCCCTTTCGTGACTCGACGATGGCCAGTCCCATTTTCGACCACCAGGTTTCATGGGATGCCGGGAGACCACGTGGGACATCGGCATTGCTGTCCAGGACTATAAACGAGTGTTGTCTCGACAACTTCTTCAGTGGGCAGGTTGGGCAGCAGCGCGGCCGAAATGCCTAACAAGTTGTTCCTCTTTTCGTTCAGTTCCTTCTGCTGCCTCATGGAAAATCCACCGACACGTCGGAGGATCGTCTTCACTTCAACAGCACCACCGGCTGTGCACGCGGAATTTGCGCTGTGACGGGGCAGTACACACCGCCCTTTCGTGACTCGACGATGGCCAGTCCCATTTTCGACCACCAGGTTTCATGGGATGCCGGGAGACCACGTGGGACATCGGCATTGCTGTCCAGGACTATAAACGAGTGTTGTCTCGACAACTTCTTCAGTGGGCAGGCTGGCAGCAGCGCGGCCGAAATGCCTGACCAGTTGTTCCTCTTTTCGTTCAGTTCCTTCTGCTGCCTCATGGAAAATCCACCGACACGTCGGAGGATCGTCTTCACTTCAACAGCACCACCGGCTGTGCAACGCGGAATTTGCGCTGTGACGGGGCAGTACACACCGCCCTTTCGTGACTCGACGATGGCCAGTCCCATTTTCGACCACCAGGTTTCATGGGATGCCGGGAGACCACGGGACATCGGCATTGCTGTCCAGGACTATAAACGAGTGTTGTTCTCGACAACTCTTCAGTGGGCAGGCTGGCAGCAGCGCGGCCGAAATGCCTAAGCAAGTTGTTCCTCTTTTCGTTCAGTTCCTTCTGCTGCCTCATGGAAAATCCACCGACACGTCGGAGGATCGTCTTCACTTCAACAGCACCACCGGCTGTGCACGCGGAATTTGCGCTGTGACGGGGCAGCACACACCGCCCTTTCGTGACTCGACGATGGCCAGTCCCATTTTCGACCACCAGGTTTCATGGGATGCCGGGAGACCACGTGGGACATCGGCATTGCTGTCCAGGACTATAAACGAGTGTTGTCTCGACAACTTCTTCAGTGGGCAGGTTGGCAGCAGCGCGGCCGAAATGCCTAGCAAGTTGTTCCTCTTTTTCGTTCAGTTCCTTCTGCTGCCTCATGGAAAATCCACCGACACGTCGGAGGATCGTCTTCTACTTCAACAGCACCACCGGCTGTGCACGCGGAATTTGCGCTGTGACGGGGCAGTACACACCGCCCTTTCGTGACTCGACGATGGCCAGTCCCATTTTCGACCACCAGGTTTCATGGGATGCCGGGAGACCACGTGGGACATCGGCATTGCTGTCCAGGACTATAAACGAGTGTTGTCTCGACAACTTCTTCAGTGGGCAGGTTGGCAGCAGCGCGGCCGAAATGCCTAACATGTTGTTCCTCTTTTTCGTTCAGTTCCTTCTGCTGCCCTCATGGAAAATCCACCGACACGTCGGAGGATCGTCTTCACTTCAACAGCACCACCGGCTGTGCACGCGGAATTTGCGCTGTGACGGGGCAGTACACACCGCCCTTTCGTGACTCGGGACGATGGCCAGTCCCATTTTCGACCACCAGGTTTCATGGGATGCCGGGAGACCACGTGGGACATCGGCATTGCTGTCCAGGACTATAAACGAGTGTTGTCTCGACAACTTCTTCAGTGGGCAGGTTGGCAGCAGCGCGGCCGAAATGCCTAGCAAGTTGTTCCTCTTTTCGTTCAGTTCCTTCTGCTGCCTCATGGAAAATCCACCGACACGTCGGAGGATCGTCTTCACTTCAACAGCACCACCGGCTGTGCACGCGGAATTTGCGCTGTGACGGGGCAGTACACACCGCCCTTTCGTGACTCGACGATGGCCAGTCCCATTTTCGACCACCAGGTTTCATGGGATGCCGGGAGACCACGTGGGACATCGGCATTGCTGTCCAGGACTATAAACGAGTGTTGTCTCGACAACTTCTTCAGTGGGCAGGTTGGCAGCAGCGCGGCCGAAATGCTCAGCAAGTTGTTCCTCTTTTTCGTTCAGTTCCTTCTGCTGCCTCATGGAAAATCCACCGACACGTCGGAGGATCGTCTTCACTTCAACAGCACCACCGGCTGTGCACGCGGAATTTGCGCTGTGACGGGGCAGTACACACCGCCCTTTCGTGACTCGACGATGGCCAGTCCCATTTTCGACCACCAGGTTTCATGGGATGCCGGGGAGACCACGTGGGACATCGGCATTGCTGTCCAGGACTATAAACGAGTGTTGTCTCGACAACTTCTTCAGTGGGCAGGTTGAGCAGCAGCGCGGCCGAAATGCCTAACAAGTTGTTCCTCTTTTTCGTTCAGTTCCTTCTGCTGCCTCATGGAAAATCCACCGACACGTCGGAGGATCGTCTTCACTTCAACAGCACCACCGGCTGTGCACGCGGAATTTGCGCTGTGACGGGGCAGTACACACCGCCCTTTCGTGACTCGACGATGGCCAGTCCCATTTTCGACCACTCAGGTTTCATGGGATGCCGGGAGACCACGTGGGACATCGGCATTGCTGTCCAGGACTATAAACGAGTGTTGTCTCGACAACTTCTTCAGTGGGCAGGTTGGCAGCAGCGCGGCCGAAATGCCTAGCAAGTTGTTCCTCTTTTTCGTTCAGTTCCTTCTGCTGCCTCATGGAAAATCCACCGACACGTCGGAGGATCGTCTTCACTTCAACAGCACCACCGGCTGTGCACGCGGAATTTGCGCTGTGACGGGGCAGTACACACCGCCCTTTCGTGACTCGACGATGGCCAGTCCCATTTTCGACCACCAGGTTTCATGGGATGCCGGGAGACCACGTGGGACATCGGCATTGCTGTCCAGTACTATAAACGAGTGTTGTCTCGACAACTTCTTCAGTGGGCAGGCTAGGCAGCAGCGCGGCCGAAATGCCTAGCAAGTTGTTCCTCTTTTTCGTTCAGTTCCTTCTGCTGCCTCATGGAAAATCCACCGACACGTCGGAGGATCGTCTTCACTTCAACAGCACCACCGGCTGTGCACGCGGAATTTGCGCTGTGACGGGGCAGTACACACCGCCCTTTCGTGACTCGACGATGGCCAGTCCCATTTTCGACCACCAGGTTTCATGGGATGCCGGGAGACCACGTGGGACATCGGCATTGCTGTCCAGGACTATAAACGAGTGTTGTCTCGACAACTTCTTCAGTGGGCAGGTTGGGCAGCAGCGCGGCCGAAATGCCTAGCAAGTTGTTCCTCTTTTTCGTTCAGTTCCTTCTGCTGCCTCATGGAAAATCCACCGACACGTCGGAGGATCGTCTTCACTTCAACAGCACCACCGGCTGTGCACGCGGAATTTGCGCTGTGACGGGGCAGTACACACCGCCCTTTCGTGACTCGACGATGGCCAGTCCCATTTTCGACCACCAGGTTTCATGGGATGCCGGGAGACCACGTGGGACATCGGCATTGCTGTCCAGGACTATAAACGAGTGTTGTCTCGACAACTCTTCAGTGGGCAGGTTGGCAGCAGCGCGGCCGAAATGCCTAGCAAGTTGTTCCTCTTTTTCGTTCAGTTCCTTCTGCTGCCTCATGGAAAATCCACCGACACGTCGGAGGATCGTCTTCACTTCAACAGCACCACCGGCTGTGCACGCGGAATTTGCGCTGTGACGGGGCAGTACACACCGCCCTTTCGTGACTCGACGATGGCCAGTCCCATTTTCGACCACCAGGTTTCATGGGATGCCGGGAGACCACGCGGGACATCGGCATTGCTGTCCAGGACTATAAACGCGTGTTGTCTCGACAACTTCTTCAGTGGGCAGGCTGGCAGCAGCGCGGCCGAAATGCCTAACAAGTTGTTCCTCTTTTTCGTTCAGTTCCTTCTGCTGCCTCATGGAAAATCCACCGACACGTCGGAGGATCGTCTTCACTTCAACAGCACCACCGGCTGTGCACGCGGAATTTGCGCTGTGACGGGGCAGTACACACCGCCCTTTCGTGACTCGACGATGGCCAGTCCCATTTTCGACCACCAGGTTTCATGGGATGCCGGGAGACCACGTGGGACATCGGCATTGCTGTCCAGTACTATAAACGCGTGTTGTCTCGACAACTTCTTCAGTGGGCAGGTTGGCAGCAGCGCGGCCGAAATGCCTAGCAAGTTGTTCCTCTTTTTCGTTCAGTTCCTTCTGCTGCCTCATGGAAAATCCACCGACACGTCGGAGGATCGTCTTCACTTCAACAGCACCACCGGCTGTGCACGCGGAATTTGCGCTGTGACGGGGCAGTACACACCGCCCTTTCGTGACTCGACGATGGCCAGTCCCATTTTCGACCACCAGGTTTCATGGGATGCCGGGAGACCACGTGGGACATCGGCATTGCTGTCCAGGACTATAAACGAGTGTTGTCTCGACAACTTCTTCAGTGGGCAGGTTGGCAGCAGCGCGGCCGAAATGCCTAACAAGTTGTTCCTCTTTTTCGTTCAGTTCCTTCTGCTGCCTCATGGAAAATCCACCGACACGTCGGAGGATCGTCTTCACTTCAACAGCACCACCGGCTGTGCACGCGGAATTTGCGCTGTGACGGGGCAGTACACACCGCCCTTTCGTGACTCGACGATGGCCAGTCCCATTTTCGACCACCAGGTTTCATGGGATGCCGGGAGACCACGTGGGACATCGGCATTGCTGTCCAGTACTATAAACGCGTGTTGTCTCGACAACTTCTTCAGTGGGCAGGTTGGCAGCAGCGCGGCCGAAATGCCTAACAAGTTGTTCCTCTTTTTCGTTCAGTTCCTTCTGCTGCCTCATGGAAAATCCACCGACACGTCGGAGGATCGTCTTCACTTCAACAGCACCACCGGCTGTGCACGCGGAATTTGCGCTGTGACGGGGCAGTACACACCGCCCTTTCGTGACTCGACGATGGCCAGTCCCATTTTCGACCACCAGGTTTCATGGGATGCCGGGAGACCACGTGGGACATCGGCATTGCTGTCCAGTACTATAAACGCGTGTTGTCTCGACAACTTCTTCAGTGGGCAGGTTGGCAGCAGCGCGGCCGAAATGCCTAGCAAGTTGTTCCTCTTTTTCGTTCAGTTCCTTCTGCTGCCTCATGGAAAATCCACCGACACGTCGGAGGATCGTCTTCACTTCAACAGCACCACCGGCTGTGCACGCGGAATTTGCGCTGTGACGGGGCAGTACACACCGCCCTTTCGTGACTCGACGATGGCCAGTCCCATTTTCGACCACCAGGTTTCATGGGATGCCGGGAGACCACGTGGGACATCGGCATTGCTGTCCAGTACTATAAACGCGTGTTGTCTCGACAACTTCTTCAGTGGGCAGGTTGGCAGCAGCGCGGCCGAAATGCCTAACAAGTTGTTCCTCTTTTTCGTTCAGTTCCTTCTGCTGCCTCATGGAAAATCCACCGACACGTCGGAGGATCGTCTTCACTTCAACAGCACCACCGGCTGTGCACGCGGAATTTGCGCTGTGACGGGGCAGTACACACCGCCCTTTCGTGACTCGACGATGGCCAGTCCCATTTTCGACCACCAGGTTTCATGGGATGCCGGGAGACCACGTGGGACATCGGCATTGCTGTCCAGTACTATAAACGCGTGTTGTCTCGACAACTTCTTCAGTGGGCAGGCTGGCAGCAGCGCGGCCGAAATGCCTAACAAGTTGTTCCTCTTTTTCGTTCAGTTCCTTCTGCTGCCTCATGGAAAATCCACCGACACGTCGGAGGATCGTCTTCACTTCAACAGCACCACCGGCTGTGCACGCGGAATTTGCGCTGTGACGGGGCAGTACACACCGCCCTTTCGTGACTCGACAATGGCCAGTCCCAGTTTCGACCACCAGGTTTCATGGGATGCCGGGAGACCACGTGGGACATCGGCATTGCTGTCCAGTACTATAAACGCGTGTTGTCTCGACAACTTCTTCAGTGGGCAGGCTGGCAGCAGCGCGGCCGAAATGCCTAACAAGTTGTTCCTCTTTTTCGTTCAGTTCCTTCTGCTGCCTCATGGAAAATCCACCGACACGTCGGAGGATCGTCTTCACTTCAACAGCACCACCGGCTGTGCACGCGGAATTTGCGCTGTGACGGGGCAGTACACACCGCCCTTTCGTGACTCGACAATGGCCAGTCCCAGTTTCGACCACCAGGTTTCATGGGATGCCGGGAGACCACGTGGGACATCGGCATTGCTGTCCAGTACTATAAACGCGTGTTGTCTCGACAACTTCTTCAGTGGGCAGGCTGGCAGCAGCGCGGCCGAAATGCCTAACAAGTTGTTCCTCTTTTTCGTTCAGGTACGTCTTAATCTTGACAATTGCTACTGTTACCGTTCGGATGACCGCTTTTTACTGCTGCTGCCCTGCCCACACCACTTGCTGTGTTTTGTTGCTTCACCTGTTGTTTTTTTTCGATCGCTTTTATGCTGTGGCGACATTGAATCTAACCCTGGTCCTATGAGTGCGGAGCAGCTAACCCAGTTTACTCAGATGTTTCACCTGTTGACCGAACTTAATTCTAGGTCACAAAGATTTGAGACCGGTCAAGCAGAGTTAAAGAGTTCTATCGATGAAATAAGACAGTGTCAAAAAACTATTGATGTTAAAATTACAAATATTGGGGAAAGGCTTACGTCTGTTGAGAATAAAGCCGAGACCTTAGAAAGTGAAATGGATGCACTGCGACGTGAGAACGGTGTTCAAAGAAAAGTCAATACTGCGTTGCATTCACGGCTTACTGAAATGGAAGACCAGTCCAGGCGTGACAACCTGCTTTTTTACGGGATTCCTGACGCTGCATCTGAGACGTGGTCACAGGCGGAAGAAAAAATCAGAAACGCGCTATCGACCTGTTTCGATAGTGGTTCAACCGAGCCTATTGTTAACGCGTTGCCTTTTGACATCGAACGTGCCCATAGACTGGGAAAGTTTTTTGCCAGCAAATGCCGACCTGTAATTGTCAAGTTTTCGTCATTTAAAACGAAGGACCATGTGATGCAACTCCGCGCTAAGTTAAAATTAAACCGTATTAGTGTTAGCGAGGATTTTTCCCTGCAACACGTTTGGCTCGGAGGAAACTAATTGAATTTGGAAAAACACAGCATTCCACGTTCAAACTTAATTATAACAAATTGTTCATAAATGACAAGTGCTATATTTATGACGAAGAACTAGAACGTGTCTCGGAGGTATTTCGCCCCGGAGGATCCCGTGATGCTATGCAACAACCATCAAGCTCGGAGGGTGCACCCACATCGATTTAGCAGTCAGCGAGTGGTGGTGTTTGTAATCTGCCTTCATCTATCGCATCTGTTGATTTTGTATCACGTGATTTTTCTTTTTTGCTTTGTAACGTCAGGAGCGTTATAAACAAGCGTGACGCGTTGTCATCTTTAATCGACACGTGTCTTGCTGATGTAGTGGTGTTGACCGAAACTTGGCTGTCCGCGAAAGTAGATAGCAGTGAGATTTTAGATTGCCAAAAGAAGTATAGATTCTACAGGTGTGACAGGGGAAATCGGACAGGGGGCGGCGTTTTGATAGGGGTTAGTGAGGAGTTGGTTTCTTTTGATGTGTCAGTTGCTTCCCCTCTAGAATTAATTTCGGTGTGCATTCGTCTGAATTATAAGGATGTAATTTTTTGCGCTTGTTATCGCCCCCTAGTTCACCTTCAGGTTTTTCTTCTGATTTCTACGATGCTTTAAATACATTACATGTAAGGTTCCCGTCATCACCCATTTTTGTCCTTGGTGATTTTAATTTCCCCGGCGTCACTTGGAACGCGCCTAGTCCCATAGCAAGCTTCGGCTCTTCAGAATGCAATTCTTTTCTTTCTACATGCTCAGATTTTAATTTGACGCAACTCGTTAAATGTCCAACCCGTACTACTAGGACAAGTGCCACTGTCCTTGACCTAGTATTTAGTACACACCCAGACCTTGTTCAGTCACTTTCAGTTTTACCAGGTGTGAGCGACCATTCTGTTATTCACTTCAATATTCCTAACACCTCACCTCGCAAACGTGCGACTACAAAAGTAATTAGGGACTATACCAGAGCTGACTACACCGTAATAAATGCTGAACTAGAGGTATTTTTGTCCGATTTTCTTTTGAAATTTTCCGAGCGAACGCTGGACGAAAATTGGCTTGTGTTTAAATCGAAAGTAACTGAGTTGACTAACCGTTACATACCCCTTCGTAGAATTAGAAACTCGCAGTCGCCTTGGTTTACGCCATCATTGAAACGGTTACTAAACAAGAAAAAGCGTCTTTTCCGACGGGCCAAGCTATCTATGATCCCAGATAGATGGACAGCTTATCATCAAGCAGAAGATGAGTACACGTGTGCTCTGTCCCTCGCCAAAATTACGTTTTTTAATCACACCCTCCCATCGCTATTGGAAACCAATCTACGCAAGTTTTGGCACGTGGTGAACGGAAATCAAAGGAAACAGATTGAACTTACCACTGACAGCGAACTGGTCGTTCCTAGGGAGAGTTGCTGTGCTGTTTTAAATTCTGTATTCTCATTGTCCTTTGTTAACATTACACCGGCTGTGCTTCCCGATATTCCGACTCATGATTTCTTCCCGATGGATCCAATTGTTATTGACTGGGCAGGTATATGCAAATTAATCCAAAATATGAAGCTTTCCTCTTCTCCAGGGGATGACGGCATTAATCCCAAATTTTTGAAAAACACCGAAGTGTATTCTTCTATAATATTATCAAAGATTTTTGCACTGTCATTGGAATCCTGTTCGCTCCCGAAGGACTGGAAGGTGGGGAAGGTGGTTCCTCTGCACAAGTCAGGTAACACCCATTGTCCCAATAATTATAGACCCATTTCACTAACAAGCATACCGTGCAAACTCATGGAGCACGTCATTTACCGTCACATTGTGTCCTTCCTTGAGACTAATTCTTTTTTCAGTAATCATCAACACGGCTTTAGGAAAAATTACTCGTGTGAGACCCAGCTACTTGACTTTACTAACGACTTGTTCTCTGCTATGGATTGTTTGATCACAGTTGACTGCATTTTCATCGACTTTTCTAAAGCATTTGACACTGTCTCTCATAGTCTGCTCCTCTGTAAACTAAGTAAGCTTAACTTGGACCCTAATATTTTAAAATGGATAGAATGCTTTTTGTCTAATCGCACGCAATATGTAACTGCCAACGATCATAACTCCCCTCACTGTCCCGTGACGTCCGGTGTCCCGCAAGGGTCAGTGCTTGGGCCCTTGCTTTTTCTTGTTTACATTAACGACCTGCCTAACTGCATTTCTTCATCTATAAAACTTTTTGCTGACGATTGTGTTATTTATCGCCAAATTCTGGATGCTGGTGATTGTACCGCCCTTCAGTCTGACCTAGCTAATATTTCATCTTGGTGTGGCACCTGGCTAATGAAACTTAACGCTACCAAATGCAAGTCGATGAGACTTTCACGTCATTCTAATCATGTGTTACCGTGTGACTACTTACTTAACAATGTTTCTTTAATGCAGGTTTCCTCCTACAAGTATCTAGGCATTACGATTTCCGATAACCTCTCATGGCAAAATCACGTGGACCATATCACAAGTAACGCTAATCGTTCACTTGGCTATCTACGGCGTAACTTTTCTTTAGCCCCAACTAACCTGAAACTTCTGCTCTATAAATCTTTAGTCCGATCAAAGCTAGAATACGCATCATCAATCTGGGACCCTAGTATTAACTCTCTTATTTTACAAATAGAAGCCATCCAAAACCGTTCGGCGCGTTTCATTTTTTCGAATTACTTCCGTACTGCCAGTGTCTCTTCAATGAAATCTAATCTTAACTTGCCAGATCTTTCATTACGTCGTAAAATGTCTCGTCTTTTTCTCTTTCATAAGATTTATCATTTTAACTCTCCCCTCAGTGATTCTCTCTTTCTGCCACCATCGTATATTTCCTCCCGCAGCGACCACCAGTACAAGGTTGGCGTGCCAAGCAGCCGCACTAATTTACATTTCTACTCCTTCATTCCCAAAACTTGCGTCGACTGGAACCACCTCCCCGCCTCCATCGCCCTGATCACCGACACCGTCCGCTTCAAATCTGCGATCTGTAACCATTTTTTGTAACCCTGCTGTTGTGTTTATGTTGACGTTTATTATTATTTGTGTTTATTTTGCCCACTCCTCTCTGTAATGCTTCGGCCTTGAGAGTAAATAAATGAAATGAAATGAAAATGTACCTTCCAAATTTGCGCTTTAGTAAAGGGACCCATACGAAATAAGTCAGGTACAGGCCAGAATAAAAAATGCCGGTTCCACCCAGACCAACAAAATCAGTACCAGTTCGCGGATCCACCCCGGAACCGCGCACTTCAGGCCCCATAATTTTAGGCTCCAGGCGGTGCATTGCGCCGATCATGCTGGCTCACCACAGGACTCGCCAAAGGATTTGTTAGGCGCTCCGCCGTTACAACCGGAGAGATCGTCGTGACTTCTACACCGAGGCGGGCTGAGTCTGAACAGTGCACGATTCCCCGGTTGTAATGGCATAAGGCATATATAACGAAATTACGCTTAGTAGAGTCAAACAGGTGAGCGCGGTAGTAGCTTCCGGCGGCGCACATGGCACGTCCGGGCGTCGTCACCGAACACGGTGCACGGAACACAATACACAGCACGCACGAGCACAGTTATCCAGTGTTGAGGCATCGGGAAGTTCCGGCGGGCAAGCGATATCCGGGAGTTCTTCCGGGCATGGCTCACCAAGCACACCAGCGCATCTGGATGCCGGACGTAACCGGTACTGGCTCGGCAGCTTCACACTTATACAAAGATTCGAAGCCGAGGACAGTGGGCATCCAATCGCGCGGCAACGATAGGGGCACGTCAGTTATCCAGTGCGCCCGCAGCGCGAACGTCGCCGCCGGGCGAGCGCCAGCCGAGCAGTCCGACGGGCCCGCTTTAAGAACCCAACCTTGAAGCGCGGCCGCCCACCGGGGCAACAGACAATGCGCGGCGCGCGTCGTCGCCTGGGAACACGGTGCACGGAACACACACGACAGCACGGCACAAGCTCAGTATCCAGTGCTGAGTGCATTGGGAAGTTCCGGCGGGCAAGCGGTATCCGAGCCGTCCAAGCGTTGTCACCGCGGGTTGATTAGGCGCCAAGCGCATCCAGATGCCGAGGCTGTAATGCCGCAATGGGTCAAGGGCCTCAGACCATATATGTAGATTCAAAGCCGAGGCCAGCAGGTGTCCACCTGGGCAACGATGGACGCGTCAGTATGCGCGCCCGCAGAGGCGCGAACGTCTCCGCTGCGGGCGAGCGCTGACCGAGCAGTCCGACGAGAGTCGAGAATAAAACCAAACTTCAAAGATGCCAGCGCCGCCGCTGACTGCAACAAAGACAGGGAGCGCGCGGAGAACACCCGCGGCAGCGCCTGCGTAGAGCGATGCGCCCGTCCCCAGCACGTGACCCGGAGAGAGACCGCGGTCGTTCCCCGTCGCCCCTACTCCGCCCCCGCGGGGTTTGGGGGGGGGATCTGAACCCAGTCCACTAAAAGCGTAAAACCGCGTGATCCGTAACTGGTACCGGCTCCGATCTGACAGTTTCGTACGGGGACACTCGTTTACAAACGGGCCCACATGCGACCCGTGTAGCATGCTTCACACAAACGCTCCTCGAGGTCTGAACCTCTTCGGGTACGACCGTATGCTTACTTTAATCCACAAAACGTGCAGGCAAGCGACTGGGTTGACGCCAGTAGAGCGCTATGCATAGCCATGACAGACAGCCCTGGGTTTCGAGCGCAAGCGAAACAGCTTGGCCGCATATATGAACCTACCGCTACGCGGATGCTTTTTTGCCTGGCTCTTCGTGAAACACAGCCTGTTTACAGCCAGCGACACAGCGGTAAGGCCACGAGTGCACACCAGACAGGAAAGGTATGAACTTTCTAGCTCCAAACCTCTCGGACCGAGTCAAGAGCATTGCAGTATTGCATAAAGCGAGGGTTCCGACAATGTGCGCATCGCTCTGAAGAATGCTTCGGTTGCGCGCGCAGTTAAGCTTCCTCGGCATGGCAGAAGCACCTCGCACGGCCGTCGCCGTACGGAGTTCTTACCTCACCTGCCATGTAGAGTACTTTCTGCGTCGTAGAACCCCTCCCTTTCGTTCGCGCGTCCCCGGCCCAGAGACCCGGCAAACCTTGGTCGTCGCCAGTTATTAACCGCCAAAAGTTCCTTAGCATAGTCGGAACTCACGACAGACTGGGTATTGTCACGAGGAGAAATTTACTCGAGATCATTAAGACATTGTAGAGCCCGGGCTGGATTTCGATCAGGGTGGCAAAAAGCGCGCAAACAAAACGAGTTGGAGAGCGGTCGTTCACGGGAAGCTCGGCGTAGTCGGCGGGCGTAGCGAAAGTGGCGAAAGTGCAGAAATTCGCGCGTTTGGCGTGCTCGGCATGGCTGTGGGCGTTTCTGGCGTGGGCTTCTGATCAGGCTGTTGTCTGGGTGCCCTGCTTGGTCATATCTCTACCATCCGCGGTTTCATGGGAGTCACGTTCCGAAATCGTTTTCCTCGCGCATGGATTATTTTTCGTATTCATAGATTAGACGGTAACACTCGGTATCCCAACGAATTTTAGTCCCTTGACTGCACGTCTGCCCTGCACGTCATAGCTGTTTGACGCACATGTCAGAGACAATCGATGTAACAACCAGAATCGCCACCAAGAAATCTTGACGGCATTTCGCGGCAGGCCGACTGCCACCAGGAAACCATCAGAAGCCGACAAGCGGCGTCTCGACTGGGAGTTTGACTACTGCCGGTCAGTGAGTAACTTGTTGGCCAATCAGGACTTGCTTGATGCGTAACAATCAGGCACAATGAGTCCTACTAGAAAACATCGACTGCCAGACAGGGTTACATTGATGGATTTTTTGCCTGGGAGGCCTTATTGTATGCGCTGCAAGTGAACTGCAGCATCAACCAGCAGAATATTGCAACATTTTGCCAAGATACACATGCCCCGTGTACCACAGGGATTTTTTATCACATCTCCTCCTTCACGTCAGTCAAAGTGGCAGTTGCGCAAATGATAGGACAAGAAAGGATGCGGCATCTATCAAGGGAACACATGTTATTGCTGCACCTGCAAAATGCGCCGTGTTCAGCACATCACCATTTTTAAAGAAACAGAAGCCCGTGTGCACGAGAAGAGATGCTTGAAACACCCACAAATAACGCAACATGCATCATCGTGCTTTCCATCAACCCAGCAAGAAATGTGTTATTTGCCGTGTTTTTACGTCCCACTGAACTGGGGTTGTCTCAAAAACAATAACAAATAAAGAAGAAAAGGCCGGATAGCCAAGGCACATAAAAGAAGTATTGTTTATATTTCTGTAGTCTGGCGATTCTGTCTTGTTTTGCATTCCGTAATTTTCATTATTTTCGAGATAACGATTAATAAATTCAATGTGTCAGCCCACGGTGGTTGTGCGATGAATCCGAGCAACGTGTTGGAGCTGGGCAAACCTGTAGTTATGGTCGCATGCGTCAGGAGCAGAAAGTTAAAGTTTGCATCACGGCTTCACGGGGGTGGCTTCTGCCGACGCATAAGAAAACCGACGCGTCCTTGGTGGTCGTGACCTCATTTGTGGTAGCCAGACGCTCCTCGGCTGCAGGCGTCTTGCTGGCTCCCCGACAGTGTCCGTGCTGAGCTTCCCGACGGTGGAGAGCTCCCCAACGGTGTCCTTGGTGGGCAGGGGCTCTATAATGCTTGAGTTTCACGGCGACTAGGGAGGAAGTGACGCACAACGTTAAAACGCAGGCTGGCATTAATGCGAGAGCACACATAACGAAGAAAAACAAAAAAAAAGTTAACTTGCCTTCAAAATTTCATATAAGCGACACTTACCAATCAACATCCAACCTGCATTTGTCGCGTTGATGACGACACTTCCTCTCTCCCTAGCCGCCGGGTCCAAAAGCGCAACATAGCCCCTGGACTACTGTCGTGGCGACCTTCATGCCGGCAGCATCCCTGAGGGGTTGTGTAGGACTTGCCCCTTCCGCGTCGGTTCTCCAACCCAATTTCCAGATATTCGACCGATGCCCACGACGTCATTTGGGAAAAGCGATGGCCTAGCGCGCCACAAGGTCTGGCCACGCTCTAAGCCAACTGACGCCACGCGACTGTCTTCCCAAGAGAAAGGGGGCGAAGGCGTGGAAAGGGGAAGCCGGTCAAAGCGAAGGCTCTCTCGGACGGCGACGTCTCTCGAACGGCGGGACGCGGCAAGCGTGCAGCGGGACAGGAGAGGGAGACGCTGGCGCGGGACTTGGACGGGATCACGGACGCTGGAGCGGGGGAGTGCGGGCCCGACGTGGAGTGGCGGGCTCGACGAACGTGACCGGACGGCGAACCTGGACCGTACGCCGCACCTGGTCGGGGACTCCCCCTGGCCTCAAGCGGATCGTCCAAGTTCCCCGATCCCGAAACCCCCAAGGCAACGAGTGAGTGAAGAAACCTTTTTGCCACAGAGCTGAGGTGTTGCTGTGCCATATTGATCCGGGAACATGGCTCGGAGGGGATCGGAGCTAGAAGCCCGCAGGGTAGCTCGGCCATCCTGGCGTGTGTGGCGCTGGCAGTAGGGGCACTGCTGCGGCGGGTCCTGGAACCAAGGGACAAGTCGTTGCCTCAAAGTCTTCGCCCGTCCGAGAGGCCGACCGGAAGGTTGGCAGGAGCCAGCCTCTCCGCATCCGACGCGTCGGACTCCCTCCGAGGCCGGCTCAAAGCTTCATCCAAGTTCGGCTGAGACTCCAACTTTGAGTTTTCATGGCTTCGAATATGAGTGTGGTTTTGTCTCGCTGGACGTAAGGCAGGCGTTTCCGCAACGTTGTACCTGTTATGGATACTGGGGTGGTGGCTATTGTATCGGTATTAAGGCTGGCAACACTGTTGGCCCGAGCCGAGGTGTGGGCTCGCGGGCATTCAAAAAGAGATCAGTCTCGTTCCAGCTGCCACGTCTACGGCCTGATTCCTAAACATGGTGTCAGAAGTGGGATGGAACGTTCGGCCCTGCTGAGCCGATATTTCCTACTCTGCCTTCCGGTGAACATTCATTCGCCCCTGCCAGCTTGAAGCTTCCTGCAGAATGGAAAGCCTGCTACCGCCGCCAGAACGCCTCGTGCTGTCCGAGAATGCCGCCGAAAACTGGAAGAAATTTCGGCAACGCATCGAGCTGTATTTTAAGGCCACGCCTACCGCAAAGCCACGAACCAAGGCGCAGAAGGCAGCGCTGTTTCTACACGTCGCGGGTCAAGAAGCTATCGACATTTTCAACACTTTCGGCCTGTCGGCAGAAGAGCAGGAAGACTATGACGCCATCGTGCTGAAGTTCGAAGACTACTGCACCCCAAGGCGGAACGAAACGTTCGAACGCTATGTGTTCCGTTCACGGCAACAGCAGGAGGGCGAACCTTTCGAGCAATTTCTGCGAGACGTACAGCTGAAGGCGCAAACCTGCAATTTCGGTGAGCTCAAAGATTCCTTGGTGCGAGATCAGCTGGTGTGCGGTACAGCAGATACGAAATTGAGAACGAGGCTCCTGCGGGAGAAAGACCTCACGCTTGACAAAGCGATTGAATTCTGCAAAGCGGCAGAGTTGGCAGCACTCCAAAACCGCACATGGGAGAAGAAGGACGTGAAGGTCACCGCTGTGCAGAAGCATTCAAGGGAGCAGCGTATCACTGGGACCAGACAAGGTCACTGCAGTTACTGCAATAGAAGCCATGAACCGAGAAAGTGCCCAGCCTGGGGAAAGACATGCGGAATATGCAAGAAAAAGAACCACTTTGCTGCATGCTGCAGGCGAAAGCCAGCGATTCAAGAAGTAAACTGTCAGCTCCGACCAGTCGAAGAACACAGCCAGCAGCGATCATCCGATGAATCCGACGACGACTTTCAAATCTTGTCTGTCAACATCGGCGGTGTGTCAACTGGTCGAGACGACTGGGTAATCACGGCGCATCTAGCAGGGCATGCGGTGCACGTGAAAGTTGACACCGGAGCCCAGGCGAATTTGTTGCCCTATTCTTTCTTCCGCAAGGTTAGTAACAAAACGGCGCCAAGCCCTTGCAAGACACTCCTTACGAACTACGGAGGAGGAGTGATCCAACATTTTGGAACAGTCACATTACCCCTGCAAGTTGGCGAAAAGAAAGAGCCTGTCACGTTTTTCGTCGTGAAGAAAGGAAAGATTGCCTTATTAGGCCTACACGCATGTGAGCACTTCGGACTGGTGTCACGCGTCCTTTCAGTATCTGCATCCGATGAACTCGAAGCAGAACGTCGTGAGCGAATTTCCTTCACTTTTTAGAGGACTTGGGTGTACTAAACAAGCTTACGCTTTATCTCTCAAAGAGGGATCACGGCCAGTGGCTCTGCCGCCGAGAAGGGTGCCACACGCTCTTCGGGCCCCTCTACGCATTGAGTTGGACCGCATGGAGGCCGAGGGCATCATCACCAAAATGGACGAGCCGTCAGATTGGGTGAGTCCCCTTGTTATTGTCAGAAAAAAGACGGACGCCTCCGCGTATGCATGGACCCACGGCACGTGAATCAGAGTTTAAGGCGCGAGCACTATGAACTGCCCCGTCGAGAAGAAATGGAAGCCGAACTTGCGGGTGCCAAAGTCTTTAGCAAATTAGATGCTAACTGCGGATTTCACCAAATTCCATTGGATGATGCAACTTCCAAAATCTGCACGTTCAGCACGCCGTTTGGCAGATATCGCTTCTTAAGACTACCATTTGGAATTTCTTCCGCCCCTGAAGTGTTTCAGAAAACTATGAGCCGTATATTCGATGAGCTTGAGGGGACGCGTGTCTACATTGATGATGTGCTGATTTGGGGTGCTTCACAGAAAGAGCACGACAAGCGCCTTCGTGCAGCCCTACAGGCAGCACAAACCGCAGGTCTTACACTCAACCTTGGAAAATGTGTTTTTGGGGTTGAAAGTATACGGTTTCTTGGAGATATAATCAGCAATGAAGGCATAAAACCAGACGAAAACTTGATCAAGTGCATCACAGACTTGCCGGCCCCGACATGCAAGCAAGAATTACAACGGATGTTGGGAGCCGTAAATTACTTCGGAAAGTATTTGCCTAATTTGTCAGAGAAAACACAAGCTTTGCGTAGTCTAATCAAGCGTGACAGCGTTTTTGAGTGGACCAGCGTCTACGACAAAGAATGGAGGAACCTGTGCAAACTGCTCACGACAGCCCCTGTACTAGCTATCTTTGACCCATCAAAGAAAACAAAGATATCGACAGATGCATCAAGTTTTGCAGTTGGTGCAGCGCTGTTGCAGCTTCACGGCAAAGACTGGCGCCCGGTTGCTTATGCATCGCGCGTACTGGCAGACAGTGAAACGCGGTATGCTCAAATAGAAAAAGAGGCTCTGGGTATAACTTTCGGCTGCGAACGTTTCCGAGACTTTATCACGGGCTATCAAGTGGTCGTAGAGACAGATCACCAACCACTACTGGCGATATCCCAAAAGAACCTGAGCGATATGCCTCCCAGACTACAGAGATTTTTTCTAAGGCTCATGCAGTTTGATATCGTTCTGCAGTTTGTTCCCGGGAAAGAGCTGCTCCTGGCCGACGCACTCTCTCGGATATGGGCCTCCAGGGACAACTGTCCGACAAGCGAACTAGAGGATGTTGCTATTCATGCGACAAGCGTCCTCACCAGCCTTGTCAGTGACGCAATGGTGTCCAAGATAGCGGAAGCGACGGCACAGGACGTCGACTTACGGCAAGTACTTGACGCTATTGAAAACAACCGCAGCGTCACTGGAGCGCTGGCTCCATTTGCGGCAGAACTCTCTCGCATTAATGGAATACTAATGCGGGGATCCAAAGTAGTTATTCCGAGTTCAATGAGAAAGGAAATGCTTCAACGGTTGCACGAGGGACACCTGGGTGTAAATAAATGCAAAGCTCGAGCGCGACTTTTGATGTATTGGCCTGGCATGAGCGCAGACATTTCCGATAAAATAAGCAAATGTGCATCGTGTCAACGTTTCGCCTACCGACAACCTGCCGAGCCACTTCTACAAAAGGAAGTCCCACGTCAACCATGGGCACGTATCGGAGTAGACCTCTGCGAGCAGGCAGGAAAGTCTTATCTGGTAGTTTACGACGCATATTCAAATTATCCGGAAGTGGAGTACATGCCCCAGACAACGAGTCGTCAAGTAATTGAGAAACTAGCAATGATTTTCGCACGTCATGGAATTCCTCTTGAAGTCTGTACCGATGGAGGACCTCAGTTTGTATCGAGTGACTTCAAAACATTTGCAGCTAAATGTGATTTTCTTCACGTTATTTCCAGCCCGAGGTTCCCAAGGTCCAACGGCCTTGCGGAAAAGGGAGTTCAGGTCGTGAAAAGGCTTATGAAAAAGACGAGGTATATGAACGAGGACTTCTGGGTGGGCCTACTAAACTACCGGTGTGCACCGTTGGAGGACGGTCGGGCTCCCTGCGAACTGCTGATGGGAAGGAGACTCCGTGGACGACTTCCAGATTTCGGGGTACTTCCGGCTCCTGAAGTACGTAAGCACAGTCAGAACTTTAGGACCGCGAGTCATCTACAGGCGCTGCAAAAGGGCGACACTGTGAGGATCCTCGACGACCAAGGCTGGAGCATGAAGGCACAGGTTGAAGGATGTGTGGCTCCTCGTTCCTATCAAGTTAACACGGAGGACGGAAGGTCACTTCGGAGAAACCGACAGCATCTTCTAAAGACCTCGGAAGGATTCCAGCCCGGACGAAGAAACGGCGAGATAGACAGCAGAAGTGAGCAGCACAGTATGCAACTTTCAACCCAGACGTCCTCTCAGGTCGCTCCAAAGGTACCGCAGCGCACCAACCAGAACGTCCCGCCAACGGAATTGGATACCTCATGTGACGAACGTCGACATGGAGCTGAGGTCCCGAGTCCCTGGCTTCGCCGAAGCACGAGAATCAAGAGTCAACCGGCCCGATTAGGCTATGACTAAGATTCTGGACAACTTGTTTGAGTGTGTGTTTTGTGTGACTTACTTTTGTTATTTTATTTTACAAGAGAAGGGAAGATGTATCGGTATTAAGGCTGGCAACACTGTTGGCCCGAGCCGAGGTGTGGGCTCGCGGGCATTAAAAAAGAGATCAGTCTCGTTCCAGCTGCCACGTCTACGGCCTGATTCCTAAACAGCTATCGATAGGTTGTAGTACAGAGTCCGGTACCTTTGCAGGCACCAGAATGTGTTCTTCAACAGGACGCCGCAGCGCGCCACAACAACCCTGACCGAGGAGTGCGCCCCATTAGACCAGCAGCAAGCAATGCAGGTCGCGTGAACTCTCAGGAACAGGGGTGATGAACCAAGACTCCAAGCCGTTGGCCGTAGTCACCAGCGCATTTAGAGGACAAAATCTATTATAATCTATTCTCTGAAATGGACACTACAGTGAAGCAGCAAAAGAAGCCGTTGGCAACTTTGCGCCTTCCTGGTAATATGCCTTTGGATAGTATTTACGAAGACATTCCAGAGGTATAGACACAGGGCTTTGCACAGTTGTCACTGTCTGGTACAGCATATCTTGTGTGGTACTGTGGTTTTCATGCGGTAAACAGCCATTGAATGAATCGGGAATGAATCGAGTATGCTCATCGAAGAGGAGCCTGCCGTCGTCTTTCAGCCAGCTCTCTTGATGCTGCCGCAAAGCCAAGAGAAGCGCCACACAAAGGAATCGTGCACCGACCCAGGGTACCGTGGCTCCATGCATATTACCAGGTATTTGGCGTCACGCATCTCGAATTGTGAGAGAGATACCGACATACATTTACCTCAATATTCCACTCATGGTTCACAGCAGTCTGAATTCTCAGAACCTTTCAAGAGTTAGAGTGCAGCTCTAAGCACTCGTTCCCGTGTTTCGCGGTTTCCGGCGTCGGCGGTATGCAGCGCATCGTTATATGAATGGGACGTTACAGCCTGTACACCAATTCAATTGTCCGCTAAATATAGCGAAGAAACTGAATTGGGGTGTAGGTCTGCAACGTCCCATAATGCAACACAGCGCATTTAGTTCGCCGCTAAGTTCAGAGGTAAAATCTGACGCCACGGGATTTAGTCAACTAATTCAGTTTTCTCCGCTAACTTTAGCGGGAACTGAATTGGTGTTGAGGTTACGAGAGGTCAATTTTCCGCCAAATAATGCGGAAAACTGAATTTATTGATGAGGTGACGTGACGCGAAGTCATTGAGCTATATCCCCGCTAAATTTAGCGGAGAAACTGAATTGGTATTCAGGTCACGTGGCGGCTATTCTCCAGATAAATTTAGCGGGCAGACTGGGGATGAGGGAGGGTACGGGGAAAGGTGGGAGAGGGGAGGAGGAGAGGAGGGAAGGGTCCTCCGCAACATCCTCTCCTCCTCTCTTTTTATAAATAATATCATAATAAATAAATAATATATATATATATATATATATACGTATATATATATATATATATATATATATATATATATATACTATATATACATATATATATATATATATACACAAAGAGAGAGAGAGAGAGAGAGATGAAGGGTAACGTTGGAAAACAAAGCTGAAGGATTTTATTCGACGTTTCGACCTGAGGCAGGCCTCTTCGTCAGGAATGTTTTCCACCATCACCCTGCATCTCTGTCTTATAGATATCTCTTCCTCATATCCTTTAGCACGTTATACTGCAAAATCAATATATCTCAAAAGATCTGCGCTCAAATTTCGCACTCACAAAGATTTGTAAACGTCATTGATCCTTTTTTTGTTTCTTTGACAGTATTAACATGATTACGACACACTTTCATGGAGGCGAGATATGATAACAAGCAACCACTGCCTCTAAAAAAATAATACGTCGGGCGGAAGGATGCACGTTTTAAAAGTGTTGACATACCATACCCGTTCACCCTTAAGCTGATACTCCATCCAAAGCCACAAGCACGAGAGCTCGATGTAGCCAAGCTTTGAAGCGTTCTTCCGCACAACGAGCGAACGCACTAGAAATGCACGTCTCAAAGCAATGAGCGGGCTAGTCGGTGCTTGTAGCTTTAACTGCAGTCTCAGCTTATGGGTGAACGGAGTATACGTCGAGCACACGCTCGTGCAGTTCGAGCACACAGACCCCTAGCAGCCCGCACCTCTCATTCATAAAATGGAATATTCATACAAACCTACCCGCGTTACGCTGCATTCGTTTTAACATATTTGGAACGGATTTTGAGTACGTAATAAGGGTGTGCTTACCACCATCCCGTTCTAGGGCGTTGAAATTATAGCGGCACAGTACGCAGCTTTCGTGACGGCGGGACCGTTCTTGGACGGCCCGACGAGGGCGATCCTCCCGCTCCCACAACCCATGATGCCAGGTATCCTGCCGAGCAGCCTGGAGCCCTCTCAACCTCGTACTCTCTCTCGGCGTCTCGGGGAAGCGGTCACAGCCACGCCGGGCCCCGATACGACGCACGATGATGCGACGGACACGACGCGGACAGAGACGCTGACTGTCTTCGGTCCCACGCTACGTGCTCGTTGCTCACCACCAAGCTTGAAGCCCCCATGGCGGTAGAAACGAAGTGCACACAACACTTGGAGCACTTTTTTTGGGGGGGTACTCCTCCAGTGTGTCGCGGAACCTCCGAACCAAATCTCGATCGCTCTTCGATTTTTTTCTATTTTGTTGTACCGCTCGGGGCTGTACAGTGTGCAGGGACAAAGCGCGTTATGGTTTGTAGCGGTGGCAAGGCAAATGATGGTCCCTGCTGAGGGAATTGTTGCTTCTTGGCGTTCCGAGATATCGATCAGTCTCCGTCAAACAACCCCCAACACTTTTATTTTAAATCCACAGATCCGCCATACACACGTTCTAAACAGACGAGCCACTTTCGCCCACTCCGATCGCTTGCGTTCCAGCTTTCGTTCCGTCCGTCTCCACTTTCCCAGCTGTTGATCTTCGCGGCTGCATCCGGCCGCTGCGGATACGAAGTCTCGCAGCCTCGGCCCCGCAGCGTGATCGTCTCCGCCGAGGCAAGCCGTGGTGTCAGGGTTCCAGCTCGGCCCCTTCGCGTGCATCCTCTCCGCAGAGGGAATCCGATGGCGTTCTCAGCGAAAGTTCCAACAGTCCCTGCTTACATCAAAACGTCTTTTTTAAGTTGCATAGTGCGACCCTTCCGGTCAGCATGTGGTTAGAAGGGAACGGTATTCCAATGGCGTGGTCTGTAAAATGCCTATCATGCAGAAATGCCAGAATCGATTGAGCATGTTTTGCTAGGCTGCTAGGACGCACTGCTTTTTACTTGACGTGTTTGAAAGGACTTTAAAAAAGACATCGTTAACGCCCTACGGCCTTCAGTATTTGGAAGTGGATGGAGGGGACAATTCTTCGCCCTATGACAACATAATTCTTGTTGGTCTTCACAGTCTGTGGCGATGCCGTATTGTGGCGAAGCACGCTGACATCAAGGTTCGTCCAGTCTATACATGGTTTTCTGTTTTTAAGATTGCAGATTTGTTTGAAAAAAATGTAAAGTTACATTTACGGCCAGTGGCGGGAGCTATACGGCCAGGGGATATAGGAGGCTAATCGTAACGATCAGTCGACTAATTATCTAAAATTCGTTAATTAACTTTTTAATGATTGCAAATAGGCAGATGGTTCCAATTAGAAACATGCTGAGCGTCAACGAAAACCACTAAATCAGTAATTTTCAGAAAGACTTTGAGCGCGTGAGAAGCGTAGTAGTGCACTAACTTTACCACTCGTGGAGCAGGTACAAGGCTAGCGGTTGCGGTAAGGCGCCAGCGCAATTTTTCCTTCTCTTATGAGAGCCCCAGCCTTCTACCTGCTCCACGAGTGGTACCTTTAGCGCACTACTGCGCATCTCACGCGCTCAGTCTTTCTCAAAATTACTTGTTTAGGGTTTTGGACGACGCTCAGCAAGTTTCTAATTGGAACCACATGTCTATTTTCTATTAATTAAAAGTTAATTAACGAATTTTAATTAATTAGCCAACTTATCGCAAAGATTTGCCACCCACATGATGTCTCCCTGGCCGTATAACTCACCTCCACAAGACGCATACATCATAACTTTCACGTGTTCTTTTTTAAAACAAATGTGTAAAGCTTATAAGAAACACCCTGTATATCTTGCTGAAATACACTCTTTCACATAACAATATGTTACGTCAAAGAGGTGTTTAAAGTTCTGCAGTCCCCTCCCGACTGGTCCACCTCTTGAGGAGCTGGCGACCATCAAAGACTTGGAACGTTCTGGAAACTTTTTTATTTGTTTTTTTCTTGTATATCAGCCATTGCGCCTTGTGTTTTTAACCTATTAGTGTGTATGTATCATATTTGTGTCACCTGTGCTAAAGCCACGCAATAAAAAATGGTAGCTCAGGTGGTAAAGCGCTGGCCTGATACCAAGACAGACCTAGGTTCGATTCCGGACTGCGGCGTTGCTGGAACATCTTTTTCAAGCATCCCACAATTTCGACAACAAACGCCGACACCGAGATTATTTCAAGGTGGGTGGAAGAGCCCATAGCAGCTACTGCTGTAAAGAAAAGGGATGTAATGTACCTGTTTGTGTGAGCTCCTGGTTTGACATTTCACCTGGTGTGGTATCTTGGAAGTTTGTCTCAGTCCCGGCTCTACTTGACGCATCTAAAATAAGAAGATATAAATACTATGAAATAAAGTAAAACGTTATTTTACGCTCCAGATTTTTCCTTCTAGTACCGAGACGCTCACACACACAGAGCACCGATATCAGTTTCAAAGACTAGCCAAATTAAGGCGTGTGTTATCATACACAAGTTTACATTTTGCAGTTGCCACTGGCTGCTGCAACGCCCGCCAGTACCTGAGGAACAGGGGTGACGGGTGTGACCGACGCGTCATTTGTACCTGAAATAATAATCCAGATTTCCCATTTCAGTACCGAGACGCTCACACACGGAGCCTGAAATCTGTTACGAAGGCTAGCCAATGCGGAGCGCAAGTTCGTCTGCTTCTTTTGAAGGGGTTGTGGTAACGTCAGAATGCCGAGCTCTGATTGACTCTGTTTGAAGGATAGTGGGTATACCTCAAGCCAGCTTGCTTTGATGCCTACCCACTATTCTTCAATCAGAGCCAATCAGAGCTTGGTGTTCTGACGTCACCATAACCCTTGCAAATGAAGCAGACCAACTTGCGCACAACATTAACGGCATCTGCTGTCATTTACAAGCTTACATTCTGCAGATGCCAGCGGGTTGCTGCAACTGCCGTCGGTACCTGAGGAACAGGGGGACAGGTGTGGCCGAGGCATCAACTGTACCTGAAATAATAATCGGGATTCCTCAGTCCTAGTACCGAGACACTCGCACATAGAGGGCATGAAAATTAGTTACAAAAACTAGCCAATTAAGGTGTCTACTGTAATTCTCAAACATACATTATGCTGTTGCCACTGGTTCCTGCGACGCCACCAGTGTTTGAGGAACGGGGCGAGAGGCGATGCCGAGGCATCGATTACACCTGAAATTATGAACAGCGGGCTTTACAAATGTTTTGGTTGTGGTAAATGCTGCGCAATAAAACGCAGCGAACGATCGGTAAAAGTATCATAAACTCATGCAAAGATTGCCGTAAACCGTTTACGCCACCACAACTCCAACGCACAGTTGTGATGTATCTTTTAACTTACCGCCCAGAGCCGCTATTGGTGCAGCGTGCGAGGCAAGAGCACGATGAGCTGAGCAACTCCGGCGACGTTACGCTCGCTCGTGTCTGTGGACACGACCTACGTGACTTTGTTGGAACGCGAACACGCTTGGAGCGAAGTTCGGGTGGTCCCGATCATTTGACGGTGCTCCTACGCTTATGGTGAAATATCGAGCATACTCTTCATCACTCTAATGGCAAAATTAACTCATCCGTAACGAAGTGCTTCCCGCAAATGCGATCGGAGTTCGATGGCGTCCAGTCGCATCTTTTCACGGCGCATATCCACTCTCTCCGACGGATCAGGCACGCGGGAAACTTGTGAAAACTTTGCTCGACCCGTTTCGAGCTCTTTCAGCGCAGCCGCAAGCTACGCAGCTCATGCGACATTTTCTCTAGCAGGTTAAGTACGACGACTGGTATCGAAACGCCGTGGGAATGCCCGGTCCGCACGGCGACTTCCGCCCACGCCTCTCAGACCGGAAGTGCGACTTAAGCGCCACCACCACGGCGTAACGTAACGAACCTGAGCTCGTGTATAAACCATAAATGTGCATAGTCTGAATTTCGATGTGAGACTGGTAGAATTCGAAACAAGTTCCGAAACGCATAACTGATAAAAAAAAAAAAAGAAACCTGGAGACACGGAACAAAAGGAAGACAGGACAACAACGTAATTTTCCCCCGTGTCTCCGAGAATTTTTTTAGTAATTATGCACCACCATCTCGCCCTTTACAAAGGGAAGGGCACACGTGATTCAATTGAATTCATTCCCGGTGCGTTGTTCTTTTGCTGTGAGCCTGTGGTGCCGTGGTTCATGTCTTTATGCCATCGTTGTAGATCTCTGGACATATTTCTTACTAACATCGCCTTTGCGAAAATAAACGTAAGAACTGCGAGTCGCTGCGTCTAATCACGGTACCCGGAGGAATCGAAGGACCGTGTTATAACGCTTAGAGCTCCGACTAGTTCGAAAACAACGGCTTGGTAAGAACAATATTTGCTTTGTCTAGAGTAAATGGAGTTTTGAGGGGTCCTTTTCTTGTTTTGGTCGTGCACAGTGTTTCTTGTACTTGTTATGTATTTTTGATGACAGTACCTTAACCGAATGCTGCGGCTTTCATAGGCCGTCCCTTTTCGTAATTAGTGAGGGGATAAAATAACATTCTCATTTCCATTCCGCGTAAGGATTGCAGAGCCAATTTATTCGCACCCATCACGGTGCTGGGGCAGTGGAGCGTAGACTGCGTGCTTACGGGTTCAGGACAAAGGCTAGGTTTCGTCATGGTGTGGCAGGCGTTGCAAGTGAAGGAATGGGTAGTGATGTTTTGCTTTAATTAAAGGGTAGCCAAATGTTCTGCAGAATCAGTTTCATTAGAAAGAAACACTCTTCACTGCTATTTTAGTGAGCGTAGAAACAATACACTTTTAAAGATATATTTGACAATAAAGTAACTGCTTGTATAAATCCGGACAAAAATAGTGACCTAATTTATTACCTCAAATTTCTTTCAAAGAAGACACTGACAGGGCTGCCTAAATGTGTGGTATGTGTGAAATATTTCATGTTTATGAATTTACGCATTTAAAAGACCTCCGCTTTTCTCTATGGTTTCATTCGGTCGCCCGAATTGTCTTTTCTGTACGGCTTAATGTAGAGCAGAAGTCGTTGGTGTTTGAAAAATGCATTTCCCTGTACCCACAGGAGAATGTACGACAGCCCTGGCACGTTCAGCCATAAACTGTAAGTAAGGCTGCAACCGAGGTCAGCATTTGGAGCTTCTCAGGCGATTTTGTCCCTCGCAATTTCAAACAAAGACTGCCACTGTTGTTTAGGAATCGGGCCGTAGGCGTGGCAGCTGGAACGAGACTGATCTCTTGTTTTAATGCCCGCGAGCCCACACCACGCCTCGGGCTAACAGTGTTGCCAGCCTTAAGGCCGATATACCTTCCCTTCTCTTGTGAAATAGAATAACGAAAGTAAGTAACACAAAACAAACACTCAAATAAGTTGTTCACAGTCTTAGCCATAGCCTCATTGTGCCGGTTGACTCTTGATCCCTCGTGCTTCGGCGAAGACAGGGACTCGGGACGTCAGCTCCATGTCGACGTTCGTCACATGAGGTATCCAGTTCCGTTGGCGAGACGTTCTGGTTGGTGCGCTAGGTAGCTTTTGGAGCAACCTGAACGGATTTCTGAGTTGAAAATTGCATACTGTGCTGCTCACTTCTGCTGTGCATCTCACCGTTTCTTCGTCCGGGCTGGAATCCTTCCGAGGTCTTTAAAAGGTGCTGTCGGTTTCTCCGAACCGACCCTCCGTCCTCTGTGTTAATTTGATAGGAACGAGGGAGCCACACATCCTTCAACCTGTGCCTTCATGCTCCAGGCGTTGGTCGTCGAGGATCCTCACAGGGTTGCCCTTTTGCAGAGCTTGTAGATGACTCGCCGTCCTAAAGGTCTGACTGTGCTTCCGCACTTGAGGAGCAGGAAGTACACCGCAATCTGGAAGTCGTCCACGGATTCTCGTTAACAACGGCAGTTCGCAAGGAGCCCTGACCGTCCTCCAACGGTGCACACCGGTAGTTTAATAGGCCCACCTCAGAGGTCCTTGTTCATATACCTCGTCTTTTTTAACAGCCTTTTCACTGACCTGAACTCCTTTTTCTGCAAGGTCGTTGGAGCTTAGGAACATCGTGCTGGAAATAATGTGAAGAAAATCACATTTAGCTGCAAATGTTTTGAAGTCACTTGATACCAACTGAAATCCTCCATTGGTACAGACTTCGAGATGAATTCCATGACGTGCGAAAATCATTGCTAGCTTCTCAATTACTTGACCATTCCTTACCTGGGGCATGAACTCCACTTCCGGTTAATTTGAATGTGTGTCGTAAGCTACCAGATAAGACTTTCCCACCTGCTCGCAGAGGTCTACCCCGGTACGTGCCCATGGTTGACGTGGGACTTCCTTTTGTAGAAGTCGCTCGCAGCAGGTTGTCGGTATGCGAAACGTTGACACGATGCACATTTGCTTATTTTATCGGAAATGTCTGGCGCTCATGCCAGGTCAATACATGTTTAGTACACCTGTCCTCTAAAAGCGAAGGAAATTCGCTCACGATGTTCTGCTTGAGTTCATCGGATGCAGATACTGAATGGACGCGTGACACTAGTCCGAAGTGCTCACATGCGTGTAGGCCTACTAAGGCAATCTTTCCTTTCTTCACGACGAAAAACGTGACAGGCTCTTTCTTTTCACCAAATTGCAGGGGTTGTGACTGTTCCGAAATGTTATATCACTCCTTCCTCCATAGTTCGTGAGGAGTGTCTTGCAAGGGCTTGGCGCCGTTCTGTTACTAACCTTGCGGACGAAAGAATAGGGCAACAAATTCGCCTGGGCTCCGGTGTCAACTTTCACGTGCACCGCATGCCCTGCTAGATGCGCCGTGATTATCCAGTCGTCTCCAGACCAGTTGACATACCGCCGATGTTGACAGACAAGATTTGAAAGTTGCTCATCGGATTCATCGGATGATCACTGCTGGCTGTGTTCTTCAAATGGTCGGAGCTGACAGTTTATTTCTGAATCACTGGCCGCCTGCAGCATGCGGAAGAGTGGTTCTTATTCTTGCATATTCCGCATGTCTTCCCCCAGGCTGGGCACTTTCTGGGCTCATGGCTTCTATTGCAGTACATGCAGTGGCCTTGTCTGGTTCGAGTATTACGCTGCTCTCATTGAATGCTTCCGTACAGCGGTGACTTCCGCGTCCTTCTTCTCCCATGTTCGGTTTTGGAGTGCTGTCAATTCTGCCGCTTTGCAGAATTCAATCGCTTTGTCAAGCGTGAGGTCTTTCTCCCGCAGGAGCTCTCGTTCTCAATTTCTTATGTGCTGTACCGCGCACGAGCTGATATCGCACCAAGGAATCTTTGAGCTCACCGAAATTGCAGGTTTGCGCCTTCAGCCTTCTGCGAGACGTACAGTCTCGCAGAACTTGCTCGAAAGGCTCGTCCTCTTGCTGTTGCCGTGAGCGGAACACATAGCGTTCCAAACGTTTCGTTCCGCCGTGGGGTGCAGTAGTCTTCGAACTTCAGCACGATGGCGTCGTAGTCTTCCTGCTCTTCTGCCGACAGGCCGAACGTGTTGAAACATGTCAATAGCTTCTTGACCCGCCACGTGTGGAAACAGCGCTGCCTTCTGCGCCTTGGTTCGTGGCTTTGCGGTAGGCGTGGCCTTGAAATACAGCATCGATGCGTTGACGAAATTTCTTCCAGTTTTCGGCGCCATCTTCCGACAGCACGAGGCGTTCTGGCGGCGGTAGTAGGCCTTCCGTTCTGCAGGAAGCTTCAAGCTAGAAGGGGCGAATGAATGTTCACCGGAAGGCAGAGTAGGAAATATCGGCTTAGCAGGGCCGAACGTTCCATTCCACTTCTGAGTCCTGACACCATGTTTAGGAATCAGGCCATAGATGTGGCAGCTGGAACGAGACTGATCTCTTTTTTAATCGCCCGCGAGCCCACACCGCGGCTCGGGCCAACAGTGTTGCCAGCCTTCATGCCAATACAGCTGCTGCAGCCCCTTCTTCATTCGCGGTATCCGCGTGTATCATAACTCCTTGTATTGAGTGTTCTATGGCCAGCCATTGAACGTTCTTTTTTTATTCCGAAAATTTTTTTCTATCTCTATGTCTTCCAGTAAACGAGACGCCTCCTCAATAGGGGCTGCCTTCCGGCAACATAGCCTAGGATTTCCAGTAGTTTTCGGCTGTGCCTAATTCTTTCGAGGCGTTGGAAGTGTGCAACATGTTATGACTGCTCTCATCTCCACTCTGTGTGCCCCATATATTTCTTTTGTTTGTCGAGGGTGCATCTAGGTAGTCATGTCACCACTCTTCTGGTTTCGTTGTTGGGTTTGTCAATTTGTTTCCACGGAGACTGGGCCAGCTTTCTCCAGTTGCAGCAGCAGAGCGCCTGTGCATGTTTGAAGAGCTTCTCCAATTGTTCGATGGCTTCTCTGTCCGACCCCACGCCTTACTTGTTGTCTCACAAATAAGTTTCTGTGCCTGTGCCTATGTTTACTCCAGTTCGGGCTGCCATTTGACACTCCGTGCTGTTTATTCAAATGTGACCTGAGGATCTTGACGCTCGGATGTCTATCTATTTCTTGTCCCATCAGTCGGAGTAACACTTGCTCAATACTTCCCTGTGGTCCCTTGGTCTCGTGGGGGCCATGCATTCGGCATCAGGGAGCCGTCAACTATTCGTACTTTGGCAACTTCTTTGATGCTGCTGGTGCTGTTGTCACCAGGGAGCTCCCTCGCTCCAGTGTATGACATCATCCATATATATCGTAAACCCGAGATATTCAAGGCTTCTCAATCTCGTTGATAGTTATGCCATTACCATGTTGAATAATGTGGGTGATATCACTGCCCGTTGTGATATACGTCGGTTGGATGGTATGTTCTGGGCCATATTGCATGTTTGCTTATTTTCATCATCAACTTCCTATTGCCAAGGACGTATTCGATACATTTCAGTAGTGCTGCCCTTAAGTCAACATCTCTCAAGCTCCTTTCCTTAACCACCCAATGCGGTACGGCATAGAAAGCATTCTGTCTGAAGACGCAACCGAGCCTTCGGTCTAACGTTCTTCTTTGCTATCACGTCTTCGTATAGAGGCGAGGTTAGGCTATCTTGTGTTTCCATAGCTTTTCTTAATTATAGTTTGCCTTGGGTCCAACCTCGTGAACTACTTTAGGTATCATTGTACACGCTGCTGGACAATTTTCTCTGTGACTTCGTGCTGGAATGGTGGACGTTAGCGAGAGTGGGCTGAAGTTACTTTGTCCTATCAAACATATTTGCTGGGTTTATGTATCGGTGTAGCCAAGGAAATGTTTCAGGGGCCAGCGATCTGGTTTGTGTGCAGACCTTCGTCAGTGATTTACCGGTCAGCATGAACCACCTTCGGTCTGCCATGACGGACGTGGCGTTGTGGGATGTGCTCGAGACGGCAACGAGTGCGATGACACCTGGTATCGGCAGCCTGACCGCAGCCTGAAATATGCACCACGTCATTGCTAGGTGCGGCGCCGACATTTCGCGTTTGGTGCAGAGTAGACGCAATTCTGGCCGATCGCCTATGTTTTCAAAAGTTGCGCACTCCCTGGCATTAGATTCGGCTGTTAGGCTATATTGTGCTTCACATAGGGTTTTTTCAATTGCGTTTGCCTTGGGTCGCGAACTTTCGTACTACTTTAGGTATCATTGTGCGACTCTACGGGACAATTTTCTCCATGACTTCGTACATCATGGACGTTAGCAAGACTGGCCTGAAGTTCTTTGTCCTATCAAAGATATTTGCTGGCTCATGTATCGGTGTAGCCAAGGAAATGTTTCAGGGGCCAGGAATTTTGTTTTCTTGCATTCTTCGTAGTATTTATTTATTAGCTTCTCTTTAGCCTCACCTTGGGGGTTCTTGAGGGAGGTATTAGCCCTTCAGGTCCGGAAGCATTTCGTTGTTTGGCAGAGGATGGCCTAGAGCAGTTCCCCCATGTTGAAAGGTTCGTTTATTCCCGGTTTCCTTCGTGGTTTCACTGCCCAGTTCATTGTGTGTTTCCTGCATCCCTAATCTGTCGCTGTGTTGTGCTGAAAAAAATATCTACCAGCCCTTATCGAGCTCCTTTGTCGGGTTGCATTGTTTCATACTAACTTGACTTTTTGCCTCCTTTTCTGCCTTGCGGATGCTTTCGTCGACATCTTAGTGCCACTCGAGGCTGCTTAGAGACTAACTCCTAAAATCCTTCTTATATGATGAACGGCCTAATCTTCTGTGTCTATCTGCTCGCTCGAATGTATGTCTCTGATCTTGAAGGGGTAGTGGTCACTACCCTGTGTGTCTTTCCCTGGTATCCATCGGATGTCACGGCGCTCTGTGGTCCATGTGAGATCAGGTATTCTCTTATTTCAGCGTTGTCTCTTGGTCAGTTGTGTCTGGACTCCTTGTTCTTTGTGAATCTTGAGGTCGACTGCTTACCTGGCTGCGATATATCGCCCTTTCTTCGCGTTGGTGTCATATCCCATTCGTGGTGTTGTGAGTTTAAGTACCCGATATTGATCAGTGGGTCTCTGTCATCCAGGTCAGATAGTATTCAGGTTTATTTTGCCATATTTTTATCCTTGAATGTGGTGTTGGAGTTCACAGCAAGAAATACCGCCACTATTTTGATTTCAGTTCGCTTGCGTCTTAAAGCGACTATTTCCCTCTTGCCCGGGCAGAGTACATTGGGGTCTAGCTGCGTCTGTACTATGTGTCGGAGTACGCAGACTTCCACTCATCCCTTGCTTTTATGGGATACTGCTCCATCTAGCGCGAGTTGGAGTTGATGGTCGGAGTTATGTAGACGTTGAATTTGGTGATGATCATGTTCGGTGTTTTAGTCTCCGTGCTGCAGTAGATGTTTTGGAGGCGCATTGCTTTCGCAGTGGCGCTTTAGCTCGTCTTGCTTTTGCCGAGGACTAGTTACCATTTCATTATAAAATTTGTGTCGATGCCATCTTGTCCTTTCCGGGTTTGTCGTCTTATCAGCCATGTTTGACTTCGGCAATTTACCGTTTGCTCTCTCTCTGTGTACGTGGAATATCACAATGAATCCAATTGCAATCTCTTCTTCGAATTTTACGATTTCAAAGTGTGGCTTCTAGTACCTTGTTTTGATTGCTTGTACTCGTTTTCTCCGGTCTGGTTGTTAGGTGGTTCTAGCATTTCTTGTGCTGGGCCCATCCTGGAATCAAGCTCGAGTTAAGTAAAAAAGAAGAACGCGAAAAGTGGGAGGACTAGACGAAAGAGTGCACATTAACAGCGCTTAGTGACAATCTGAAAATGTCACTTCTGCACGAAACAGCAGGTAAACAAGAGACGTGAAATGATAGGAACCAAAACAACCAACTCGATAAGACACCCCTATCATTCCTACATGTGTCTACACGATAAACACTGAAGCGTCAATGACAAGGGTAACTGAAAGACATAGACAGGACAAGCGCTATAGTCCTGTCTGTGTCTTTCGCATGTCCTTGTCCTTAGCGCTTCAGCGTTTATCTTGTATAACCAACTCGCCCACCAGACTATTTTGGAGCCTACACGAACTTGCTACACCCCATGATAAATTCCACTTCGTCACCCGCCAGGCCCACTGAAGGGGCGCCACGCACATGCCCGCTTCCTAACTGGCAACGAAAAACCTAATCAATTTATCAAGTTATCTTATTTCATATTCCTTCGAATTCCGAACTCCTCAATCAATTCTGAACACAAACATCTGACTCAGTGGTCCGCAAAAATCCCTGGCCGCGAGGAGCGCAAGGAAAGGAGCTGTTATCTCGGCCAGAGGTTTACACCTTTACATGTGTCCAAATATACACCTTGCCAAAAGAAAGGGGGATTAGGTAGACAACTCCACAGGCAGATGCAACATACCGCTATGTGAGTAATGTTGTCGACGAATGACAAGCTGAAACAAGAAATGACTGGGAAAACTGAAAGTTTAATGGGGCGAACTTGTGCCCAAAATAATAAAAGGAAACAGAAGAAAGCAGAGTGTCGCGGGCGTCGAAGTCGGCGTGACTGCAGAGTCGAACGCCGAGCAGCAGGAAACTGGCTCCGCTCGCCTTGCGGAGTCTCTTATGTACCCTCGTGGGTTTCTGGATCATTCGGCGTGGAAGGTTCGACGCGTAGAACATTCAGACCTCGAACAAGCAGCAGGATTCTCGAATTTACCAGAGCACTACATTACAGCATCAACACAATATCGTAGACCCGGCCAGGAATCGAACCCTGTCCTCCTGCGTAGAAGGAAGGCGCGGTAACCGTTAGGCTACGCGACGCGCTGCCTACTTGGCCAGCTGCGCCCGCGGCATTATTCCTCCCTTTAACAGCAGTGCATCGTCCCGATGCAGCACAAAACGAAACAAAGCAAATAAAAAAGAGCGGTAAAGTAAAGCATTACTTGGTAACACATAAGGTCCACAGTCCTATCGTAGCGTAGTACGGCTTCAGGCGCACGGCGTGGACGACTTCAGGCCGTGGTGGGCGGCGTGATGATGTTCTTGTTCCGTCGGGCATCACATCGTATTTCAGATCTCCAAGTCGACGAAGCGCCTTGTAGGGGCCGAAATATGCGTTCTCAGGAGTTTCTCGCTGAGACCACGGCGGCGAATCGGTGTCCAGACCCATACCCTGTCTCCCGGCTGGAAGTGGACGTCCCGACGACGAAGATTGTACCGGCGAGCGTCGACTCGCTGTTGATCGTGGATTCGAAGGCGGGCGAGTTGGCAAGCCTCTTCTGATCTCTGACTGACCGCATGGGCATCGTCGCATCCGTCATCCACTGGCTCATGGGAGCAGCATCGCGTCCAGCATGGTCGTCACTTTTCTGCCATGCACCAGCTCGAATGGTGTAAACCCGGTTGTTTCTTGAGCTGCGGTGTTGTAGGCGAACGTGACGTATGGCAATACCTCGTCCCACGTCTTGTGCTCTACGTCGACGTACATGGAGATCATGTCGACGATCGTCTTGTTGAGCCGCTCCGTTAGGCCGTTGGTCTGTGGATGGTACGCGGTGGTCCGACGATGACTGGTGTGGCTGAGCCGAAGGATCTCTTGCGTGAGCTGAGCCAAGAACGATGACCATCGGTCGGTTATCAAGACTTCGGGGGCGCCATGTCGAAGGAGAATAGATTCGACGAAAAACTTGGCGACGTTCCACCACTGTTCCCGACGGAAGGGCTTTCGTCTCGGCGTATCGTGTAAGATAATCGGTCGCGACGATAATCCAACGGTTTCCTTGCGTCGATGTTGGGAACGGCCCGAGTAAATCCATTCCGACCTGCTGGAAGGGCGTAGTCGGGGCAGATATCGGCTGCAGGAGTCCTGCTGGCTTCGTCGGAGGCTTCTTACGTCGTTGGCACTCATGGCACGACCGTGCATACAAATGGATGGTTTTCGGGAGTCTCGGCCAATAGTACTTCTCACGAATCCGGGTGAGCGTCCTGCTGTAGCCAAGGTGTCCAGCCGTCGGGTCGTCGTGGCATGCTTGAAAGATTTCTTCTCGCAGGCTGGCAGGAACAACCAGCAGCCAGACAAGGTTGCTGCGTTCGAAGTTCTTCTTGAAGAGCGCGCCTTGCTGCAGAACGAAGCTTGACAAGTCTCGGGCCAAGAATCGCCGAACGGAACTTCCTTGACCTTCGAGGCGGTCGATCGCGGCGCGAAGTTCGGGGTCGTCTCGTTGGAAGTGCTCCCATGTCGGTATCTGGAATTGCTCCGAGAAAACGGGCGTCATCGTCGTCGTCGGTGTTGTCGGGAGGAGATTCGACTGGGGCCCTAGACAAACAATCGGCGTGATTATGCTTGCGGCCAGACTTGAGCGCGCTAACCATGAAAATAGACGGGACGACGTTGAGACGTCGTCCTGTCTGTTTCCTTTCCCTTCTACGTTTTGATGTTTCTTCTCTGCCCCAGTCTCAGGCTAATTCAACATGGCTAATATTCACCAGCCTCGCCTGCACCCTTACGATTTTTTTCTTTGAGCACAATGGTCACGTCGAATTCTTGCAGTCGAAGGCTCCAGCGAGCGAGGCGTCCTGACGGGTCCTTGAGGTTGGCGAGCCAACAGAGAGCGTGGTGGTCCGTGACAACGCGGAACAGGATCCTGTACAGTAACGGGCGGAACTTGGTTAACGCCCAGGCGACAGCGAGACATTGCTTGTCGGTTGTTGAGTAATTTTTCTCTGCCCTGGACAGTGCCCGGCTTGCGTAAGCGATCACCCTCTCTGCTCCGTCTTGTCTTTGGACGAGCACCGCACCTAGCCCGGCGTTGCTGGCGTCTGTGCGAACTTCCGTGTCCGCTGATGGATCGAAGTGTACCGAGGAGAGGGGGCGACTGGAGTCTCTCCTTCAGTTCGCTGAACGCTTGTTCTTGCTCTTCCCCACTGAAAGTTCACGTCGTCCTTCGTCAGATGCGTGAGTGGTGCAGAAATCTTTGGCAAAATCGCGAACGAAACGTCTGTAGTAAGCGCACAGCCCAAGAAATCTTCCGTACGGCTTTTTGTCTGATGACTTCTGGAAATTCGGCGACAGCGGTTGTCTTTGCAGGGTCAGGACTTACACCTTGAGCACTCACGACATGGCCCAGGAATTCGAGCTCGCCGTAAGCGAACCGACATTTTGATGGCTTCAGTGTCAGCCCGGCATTCTGGATAGCCTGTAGCACGGCTCGTAAACGTCTCAGGTGCTCGTCGAAGTCGCTGGCGAATACCACGACGTCGTCGAGATAGACGAGACAACTTTGCCATTTCACGCCGGAAAGAACGGTGTCCATTACGCGCTGGAACGTCGCCGGTGCCGTGCACAGTCCGAACGGCGTCACTTTAAATTCGTACAGCCCGTCCGGCGTGGCGAGGGCAGTCTTTTCACGATCTCGTTCGTCGACCTCGATCTGCCAGTACCCACTCTTCAGGTCCACCGACGAAAGTATCGGACGTGGCGCAGCCGATCCAGGGTGTCGCCGATGCGTGGCAGCGGGTAGACGTCCTTTTTTGTTACGGCGTTCAGTCGGCGATAGTCCACGCAGAACCGAAGAGTCCCGTCTTTCTTTTTCACCAGGACTACCGGTGGAGCCCACGGACTGCTTAAGGGCTGGACAGTGTCGTC
Source organism: Ixodes ricinus (assembly GCA_037355805.1). NCBI lineage: Eukaryota > Metazoa > Arthropoda > Arachnida > Ixodida > Ixodidae > Ixodes > Ixodes ricinus. The sequence goes on from JAZHYW010041780.1 coordinate 51,489, forward strand.
ATCGAGCATTTCTTTGACCTGCTTCTGGATGACTTCTCTCTCTTTCACAGAGACACGGTACGGCGACCGATGAACAGGAAGCGCGTTGTCTTCAGTGACAATTCGGTGTTTCGCAACCGTCGTTTGGCGCACCTTTAACGACGTGGAGAAGCACTCATTGAACTCGGCAAGACGGTCACTGAGTTGTCGTCGTTGTGGGGTAGGCAGGGTTGGGTCGATGTCAAACTGCGGAGGCGGCGTTGTCTTGGGTAGCCTTGAAGAAAGGTCTTCTGATATTCCGGCGATTGCGGCTGAGTCCGGGAGTTCTTCTCGGCGTGACCCATGGCGCTGCCTTTCGTAAGGTGCTGGGGCCTCCTGTCGGAAGTTTGTTACGAATGCGACGGTGTGTCTGTCTTGGAGCACCGCGATGCCTCTTGCGATACCGATCCCTCTTCCTAGAAGCAACTGGAGGCTTCCTTCGAGCAAAACGTCGCCGCAGAACGTCTCATCTACCCCGACGGGTACGAAAACACTTGACCGCGGCGGTAAGTTCACGTGGTTTGCGAGGACATCGTTCCGCGGATGACGTGGCTTTGGGTTCCTCCGGTGGTGGAGCAGGTTTTCGTAGCGTCAGCCGGTTCGCTCCGAGGTTGATGACGGCGCCATACTCGCAGAGAAAGTCCATTTCGAGGATAACGTCCCTCGAACAGTCTTGCAGAACGACGAACTTGACAGCGCACGTCACATCGAGGATCTCGACGCGAGCCGTGCATCTCCGCGACCGGTGTGATGGGGTGCCCACCGGCGGTTCGTATTTCAGGGCCTTCCCACGGCGTTGTCACTTTTCGAAGGCGACGGGAGAGCCTCCCACTCAAGACTGAGCAGTCTGCTCCGGTGTCCGCCACTTGCCGATGCGTCGAGGCCGCCGATAACAACGTTTCGGTTGTTGGACACTGTTACAGGGGAGTCATTTCGGTCTCTGGTGCGCGTTCGAGTGGGGGCCGTCCGACGTTCGTGGAGGATCTGGGCGTCGGTCGTCTTCGGCAGCTTCAGCTCCAGGGATTGCCGCATCTAGTTTCCCCGGGGAGGAGTGAGGGGCGAGAGGCTTTCATGTCGGGGTCGGTGCATCGACGAAGCTGGACGTCGCGGCGACGACGACCGGAACTTTCAGCGGGACGCAGGCTCAGGGGACTGATGTCGTCGCAGGTACTCGTCGATCTCCCGAGGGCGCTCACCGTAACGGGGGCGTGGGCCATTCGGGTGGAACCCCCGTAGTCCGAGTCGTCGGTACGGGCATTGGTGGTAGGTGTGGTTTGCTTCCCCGCAGTGGAAACACAGATGACGTCGGTCGGGCGTTCGCCACACATCGGTCTTCCGAGGTGCGCGGGGCTCCTGGCCGCAGTACTGGACCTGGTCGTCGCGGTGGCGGTCGTGCCGCGGCGCAGGAGACCGGACGAGCAATACGCACCGGAACGAAGTGCTG
>JAZHYW010041781.1:0-33608 GCA_037355805.1 Ixodes ricinus
GCTACAACACGGCATATTTATCTCGAGTGACTGGAACTTGACCGTCACTGCAAAAAGTCAAAAAAGGTGGGTAATTTTTTTTTTTTGAACTTCGAGCTCTACTTAGAGAGCTGAAAAATTGGTCGTTCTAAGAACAGCGCACTGAGAGTGATTGTATCGATATTATTTTTCTTGTTCAAAGTAATATCCATAAGTAAATACAAGTCGAAATTATTGCAGTAAGAGGGCGAAGCATGTAAAATGAGTTGCATTTCTGGACCATATAATCATGTATAGAAATGAACACAGCCTGGCCATTTCTTGCGCATAATATATGTTCGTTCTACAGGTGTTTTCTAGAGTAATCGCCGCCTCGTTGAAGCAACTAAGAAGAGTAAAAATAGTGCAACTAGCAATAATAGCAAATTATGCCATTTATAAAAAGACAGCAGGTATTACGAAGTTTTCATTTTGTTTTGTTCCCGTTTGTTCGCAGTCCAATGAGAAATGGAATACCCAGATTGCCTCTGCAGCCCTTGCATAATTGTCCGGGGCTCTGTCAGAGTGGTTGAAGCACAGCGACCATTACCACAAAAAATCCAGGAGTCCGGAAGGTGTACTACCGCAGGGTTTGGGGCTGCTTGGCCAATTTAGGCGCCTGGCAGTCGCCCGGCCTACATAGAACAAAAGGGGCACAGCGGCCAGCTCAACGTCATCACCAAGCGGGAAATCATGCCGAAATGTGTCCTTCAACACTTGCGAGATCTGAACCCGAGCCCAGCCGGGATTTGCTACATGGGACACAAGTGGGAATAGGGGACATTGATTGGTCAGTGTACATGTAGATTTTGCTATGTAACTCGAAATAAAACAGAGCAAGGTTTTCAACATCACCAAGCTCAGGTATGACAGAACTGCTGCTTGTAAACCCATTGTGGGTTTTTGCATGTCGTAATGCGGTTCTCTGAAATCTCGTAGAAAGTGAATAGGCGCGTATTCTTATATCCCTGTTTTGACATGGTGGGGAGTCTCGAGTGGCGAATGTTGTGCGAAGTTGCCGATTTGAAGTACTGCGCTCAGGATTGCACGTACAGGTCCTTCATCACAAAGATGGCATCATGAATGAGCATTTTGAGGCTGACAGATCGTTATATTTAATTCCTAATTAATCTATGAAACTAGAAAATCAACTAGAAAAAGAGGGACGCTTGGGAGATTTGGCAATTCTTGAATATAGTCGTGCGGGGCAAACTGCCTACAAGTACAGAAAGAAAGAAATGCAGTAGGAATGCACTGCTATGTTGTGTTTTTTATGCCCGTGCTTGTCTTTCGCGCTGTACGCCGATTAAAATGAAAACTGCAATATCTGTAGATTATGTCTGATTATGTTGACTAGGAAAGAAATGTAATGAAACAAGTTCGGCATCGTGCCACAATTTGTGCAAATGCCATTTTATGTGAAATTCAATGTCAAAACAGTACTTACGCTGGAAATAATGAATCCGTCGTTCTTCGCCATCCAAAAGCTGTGAACTACCGATCTCGGCTACGAGACCATAGGTCCACAAAAAATCATGCTCAGTAGAAAATTTGCCTTTTTTACCACAAGTACGGGAAAGCATTTATTTTTCAAACAGGTCGGGTGGTGATGCGTGGTTGAGCGCTGGATGTCGCAGGACCGTTGACTGGGCACTCGTTGGCGCCAGGAGTGCATGCAGTGATCCATTCGTGCTGCCTGTGACGAGTGTTGAAATTTGAATATGGTAGAAAGAGCATGAATGAACAGTCTTAGAATTATTTTAAACTTGATCTTTATTTAGAGATTTAGATTTTGATCGTACCTTTTATTCATCGTCGTCTTCCATGAGAGAACCACTTGCCGAGGAGGCCGTGTTGTCCTTGGACGCGGCTTGGCAGATTAGGTCGCGAATGCTTTTCACGAATCTTTAAAGAACAAACATGAAATAAAAAGCAATCATTTCATAAGAAGGTGAAAATAAGCTGGGAATTTACCTGTAACTTTTTTTGCAGTAGTTTTTCTTCCCACCCTGCCTGTCCGGGTGCCGGCAGTCCTCCACGCGGTATACCGACGTGCTCGCTCGTCCGACGTGCTCGTTCCAGTCGAGCATAGCGAGGCTTTGTCTTAGGTTATATGTTTCGTTCTGGTAGTGGATGCGTTTGTCCAGGTACATGAGTACCGTGTTATTGAAGGATTCGACGTAGAAAGTGTCCTTCGACCTCACAAAATCGTGTGCGTGCTTGTACACGGTCGTTGACTTGATAAAATTTGTCAAGAGATCTAGAGCTACGGGATCCTTGACGAGCAGCGTACTCGGAACGTGCCCAACCTCCTTGCATTGTGATTCCAAAGCACAACACCGATGGTCACCGGAAAAATGATTGACGCAGTTTAGCAGTGTTGCCCGTAGGGTGTCAGCATCACCGCCACAGGTGGCCATCGCGAAGTAGACATGGTTGCGTACTGGCTGGCATTTGTCCGAGAGTTGCTGATGCCACGTTTTTCCTTCATTTTTTTTGTCCCGAGGCTATGGTCATCATGCCCTTTTTTATACTTTTTGCTGCGTGCCAGCGGTCGTTCGTGTTCGTCGTATTGCCATTCCTCTCTCGGATGATCTTGTTCACGGAGGTGTTCCTGTCATGAGCGTGGTCTTTCAGTTCGATTCCTTTTGAATCAAAATACTCGTACAACTTCTTCGTCCCCACGACTTCATGCTTCTGCGACGAGATTTCATCATTCTTGGTGACATGCACAATTCCTACGATCTTGTGTGTCTCCTGGCCTAGGGCAATGACATCTGTATGGTACGAGTTTTTACGGCACGCATGCCGTGCGTCCGTCTCAATGCTCATCATGGGAGAGGCACATGAGGGCTCGCTTGCTCGGCACTCTTCTTGCTGGGCGGCAGTCAAGGATTCTATCCGCAAGAGGCCCACTGCCGCTTTGACCTTGATTGTAGCCCTTTCCAGGGCCCTCGGAGAGTAGGGCAGCGAGCTAAACTCGCAAAACTTCCGGAACTGCACCGGCAGCATACCGCTGCATATAAATGCGAGTGCGAGATGACAATCGACAGTGCGTGAGTCACCACTTATGGAGCTAGAGCAAACAGTCAAAGAATGTTCCTTACACCTCCAGTGGAGGCGGGAGCCGAATCCGCAGGAGGTCACTTTTTCCAGCAAAAGCGTCTCTGGGCAACTTTCCCTGTGGTCTTGCAGAGTCTCAAGGATCCTGAAGAGCGCTGACGTGTCACAAACAATCAAAGCCGTCTCACATGACAACGCAAACGCATCACTTACTCGTGCAGGAGTGGTGTGAGGACCATGCGGTGTTTCAGACAGGGACTGTAAGGCTCTCGTCATTATTGCACTAAGCGGATCACCCTTATATGCGGCTTTCGCACTTTTCAGGAGCGTGTCAAACGTCGTGATGTCATCTTCTGACGAAAAAGTCAAGCTGATGGTGCGGCGCAACGCGCTCCGCTGACACGTGTATTCTTTTACGCTACCGTCTTTCATCCTCTTTCTCGAAACGAATGTAGAAGGTTCAGGGACCTCCATGCTTGTCGGTCTATTCGATGTGGCCGCTAAAATAGTAAAGAGAAAACAAATATAGCACTGTGTTGACCAAAAGTTAAAAAATACATCTAGAAATTAAACCAAAATTATACGCACCGCTATTTAGGAGAAATCCTTGGACCGGGTAATGCTGCCTTGGATGTTTTCTCGAAAGTAAAAATCGTTCATCAAACAGATGGCGAAATGAGGTTGTTACAGAACTCGCTGTAACCAGCAAGTGCCAGCCAACAGAAAGAGCTTGTCGCCGTGTCTGCTTGTGTGTTTCAAACCGGGATGTACTTATTTGAAGTAAGGCAAATGCAGAATGGGTTTTCGTGAAATAAATCGTAAAAAAAATAAATGCTGTGCGAAAAAAAGGGGAGTGGGGGAGGGGTTTCTGGGGGGGGGGGGTTCTTTTGACTGCAAGAGTGAAACTAATCCTTTCTAATGCTTTGAAATCCTCTTCCGGCCTACGCCAAACTTTGAGAGCAGGTTTCATGTGGTCAGGCCGTACATGAGCTCGACAGTGTGGCGCAACCCGCTCCGTTCTCACTTTTTTTTCTTTTTTTCAGGCTGTTGTTTTGAAGCTTTTTCTCAAAAGTGGCAGGGACTCTTTGAGGCCCGCCAAGGGGTTCCCGGACATTTCATCGAACGCCATTTCGTCGAACGCCGTTTCATCGAAAATATGGACGTTTCATCGAACGCCATTTCATCGAACGCCGTTTCATAGAATGCCGTTTCGTCGAATCGCTGACGGCCATTTCATCAAACGTCTTTTATATAAAAAGTGTGAAAGATGCTCTTTTATGGACGGATCGAGTGCATTTTCGTGTCATTTACCCATTTCATCGTCAGGTTTTTAATGTCCAAACTTGTAGCTGTTACAATTTATTTTGATGCAAGTAACCCATGAGGATATTTGTACCGATTTTTATGTTTGTTTCGCATATTGTGCTTATCTGTTCACCCCTCTGTATTACCCGATGGGCCTTGAGGGTACTGTAACAAATAAATAAAAAGACGCACTCCCGCTAAGAGCGCACTCCAACTCATGGAGGCCAGAAGGCGACTTAGGTTTTGTGCAGGCGCAACAACTTTAGCCATGTGAGTCTCCTAGCCTCTCATGTCTTTCTATTGATACTTTTTTACTGCCTGAAGCTTGCAGTAGCTAAAGCTGAGGTGTTATTTATGAAACTACAACGAAACATTGTTTTTTTTAGTTCTAAGACTCAATGAAATCAAAAGTAAGTACGTCACTTCAAATTTTATTTGAAAACTTTCGGGGTTCATGTGCTCGTGCGACAGCCATTCACCGTTTCAAATGATGAGCAATTGCTCTCAAAAAGTCCCCCACAGCCATGCTCCGTCGGTTCGCATAAAAAAGGCGGACCTTCTCATTGCTTGCCATTATGGCCTTCTTCTGGTGAGGAGGCTCTTGGGAACTCTGCATCGCCTCCAGCTTGTCTTCCGTCAGTTGATGTTCTGCGGCGAAGCAAGTCAAAAATTTCCAGAAACCGGGATGGGCTCCTCCGACAAGCTTCAGGAAGCGGGAATGCCACCCTGGCGTTCGATAAGACGACGTTCGATAAAACTGCGTTCGATCAAACGGCTTCGATGAAACGGCTGATGAAACGGTGTTCGATGAAACGGCGTTCGATGAAATGACATTCGATGAAACGGCTTCGATGAAACGGCGTTCGACGAAACGGCGTTCGATGAAATGTCCGGTCCCACCGCCAAGGCACTTTTAGTGCCCCGCCAAACGCATCTCATCAGTCAAGCCAGGCTATACAATTTTAATATTTTGTATTATAGAATAGAACGCATCCAACTTCTGGCTGATTTCTTTCACCATACGTAACTGAGAAAGGTCTACTTCACTCTAGCTCTCAGTAGTACAAATTTATTTTGACGCAATCGTAATGACCCAATACGTTTCCCCTCTCATCCCCTCGGATGGGATCTGGACATTTCGGTTTAGGACGTTTTGGTGTGATGGTTCAGTGTAAGGCGATTCAGTGCGGTCTTTGCGGTGCACGGAATTTTCAATGCGCGGACTTTTCGGTGTACGGACTTTTCGCTGTACGAACTTTTCACGCACAAACTTTTCAGCGTAAATATGAGTTTCGATCTTTCTTTCTTTTTCATTACAAGGAACACGACGTAAAATAGTACAGAGACAAACGCGCAGCATTTAGACAGAAAGACGAGAAGTCCGAAATGTGTCGGCTTCCGATGCAGCACACACTTATACATTTTATATCGTCATATGCTCGCCGTCTATTATTACATCGCTCAACAGAGTACCGTGATTTTTCCCAAAATAAATAATCACTGAAAACATAGCTACGTTTGAAGGTAAACATCTTCGACAGACGTCTGTCTGGTTGGGAAGATGATAATGGAAAAATCCGACATCCAGTTCACCGTGGAACGGGAAAAAGACAGCACTTTACCATTCCTTGATGTGCTGGTGAAGAGGCAAGGGAGGAGATGAAGTTTTCGGTATACAGGAAGCCCACTCACACCGGACGCTACCTTAATTTTAAGTCGAACCATCCAACGAGTCACAAGGCATCAGTCGTTGCAACACTCATGTCCAGGGCGGCTGTTATCTGTTCTTCAGAAACTGACAGGAAAAGCGAGGAGCAGAGTGTGATCGCAGATCTGAGAAAGAACGGCTACCCTACAAGGTTCATCCAACAAGTCACCAAACGTACGGTTCACGCTCGCCAAAACCCACAACCAAAGGGAGCTGCGCCGCATCGCCCCATCACGCGCATCAGCGTTCCCTACGTTCCAGGTACTAGCGAAACACTATCACGGGTGCTCGCTAAACAAGGCATTCACGTGGCTCACCAACCGGTCTCCACTCTTGGACGTTTCATGCCAAGACCAAAAGATCGCCCCCGAAGGAAAAAGCACCGGGAATTGTTTACCGGATCCCCTGCTTAAAATGTCCTGCATCTTATATCGGCGAATCAAAGAACTTTATGGAAAGGTTACGCCAGCACAAGAACGATGTACGCAAATTCGACCGAGAACGCAGTGCTCTTGCGGAGCACTGTGAAACTTTTGACCATCCGATAGACTTCGCGAACGCGTCCGTTCTTGATGTTGAAACCAATCTCCGAAAAAGACATCACCTTGAATCATGGCACATCCAAAATACACCAGGAAATATCAACAGATCTATGGGTACCTTACCATCTGTTTATGTAAGTGGACTACGACACGTGATTAGAAAAAGACTCGATGGCAAGGCGGAAGCGCCATCAGGAGATATTCGTACCACCAAAGAAGACGAGGCTGCTCCCACGCACGAGATCAATCGCCCCTGAAGAAGGAACCGAACCGGTTTTGAAACGTTGGGTCCGAGTTTAATTTTTGGTTGGAGTCAATTATTTTTCCATTATCACTTCCCAACCAGACAGACGTCTGTCGAAGATGTTTACCTTCAAGTCTTTACACCTCGATTATGGGCGTTCGACAGCTCAGCTTGCGAAACGGTATGTCAACGTTACTCGCAGCATCTCCGTCTTCAAAACGCACCTTGACTTTACGAAAACTTGCCGAGACATGCGCGTGATTCCGCAAAGCCTACGTCTTAAGCGTCTCGTCCACACTCAAGAGGGACACCGGATCGTGGCTCAAGCAGAACATCGCTTGCTCAACGCCCGAATTCATGAATGCCATACCACCATAAAGAAAAAGGAACTGGATCTGTTTTTTCTACGTCGGAAGCTCGAACATCAGATTCCAGACGTTCTACCACCTCTGCAGTTGTTTGCTGGGAACGTCGCGGCCACTGCCGAAAAGAAGCAACGTTCGTCCCAGCAGAGGAAGCTTTCGATTCTATCAAAGTCAAGCACGACAAACAAAGGCAGCGACACAACCGCTTTTGTAATGAATCTTTCATCTAGACGACTTTCTGACTGCGAGACGGACGTTTTGGCGAAAGGTCACAATTTCAACATGACCTCAGGAAGACCGCCCCTACCGAAAATGGTCGCAGCTGTAGAAGACGGAATCTCCCACCTGGATACCGACGTTCGTGAAGGAGTCCGACTTAAGGCAATAGGTATTCTGTCAAGACTCAGTTCTCGACCTCATCATAACCTGCCTAAAGAAGAAAGCAGAGCGCTGCGGGAGCTCCAGGCGGATACCACTATCGTTATTCTGCCTGCGGACAAGGGCAATTCGACTGTGGTCCTAGACCGGGAAGCTTACGAGCATAAGGTCGGAGACCTCCTTGACAGTCCTGCTTATGAAAAGCTAAAGAAAGATCCGACCCGCCAAGTCCAAGACGGCCTGAACAAGACTCTGGCAGATGTTTTCAGGAACCACCCCGATTCAAAAGGCCTCTACTTTCAGCTCATATGCAGGAATGGCTCTGCACCGGGCTTCTATGGACTGCCCAAGATTCATAAGATCAACGTTCCTCTGCGACCCATAGTAGATTTCACCACCTCTCCGCTCCGGGCCTTGTCAAACTACTTACACCGGATAATTTCGCCTCTCACTGGAACAACATCCACCTATGTCCGCAATGCCGGTGACTTCGTTGAACGCATGTCGGAAGTGAAGGTCAACAGGGAACACAGCATGGTGTCGTTCGATGTCGTGTCCCTCTTTACCAGCGTTCCAGTACCCCTGGCAGTCTCCACAGCCAGAGCGGTTCTCGAATCAGATTCCGAACTCAGCACCAGAACCAGCCTCAGCGTGGACGAGCTGTGCCGCCTTCTTGATTTTTGCCTCCGCAGCACCTACTTTTGCTTTAAAGGGGACTTTTACAAACAAACCAGCGGAACTGCGATGGGTGCGTCCATATCTGTCACCACTGCAAATTTGACAATGGAAAGCATCGAACAAAGAGCGCTACAGTCCTTTACCAACAGACCTGAGGTGTTCGTGCGTTATGTGGACGACTGTTTTTGTATATTGAAAACATCAGAAGTTGATAGGTTCCTGGCTCACCTCAACTCCATCGAGCCCGACATCCAGTTCACCGTGGAACGGGAAAAAGACAGCACTTTACCATTCCTTGATGTGCTGGTGAAGAGGCAAGGGGAGGAGATGAAGTTTTCGGTATACAGGAAGCCCACTCACACCGGACGCTACCTTAATTTTAAGTCGAACCATCCAACGAGTCACAAGGCATCAGTCGTTGCAACACTCATGTCCAGGGCGGCTGTTATCTGTTCTTCAGAAACTGACAGGAAAAGCGAGGAGCAGAGTGTGATCGCAGATCTGAGAAAGAACGGCTACCCTACAAGGTTCATCCAACAAGTCACCAAACGTACGGTTCACGCTCGCCAAAACCCACAACCAAAGGGAGCTGCGCCGCATCGCCCCATCACGCGCATCAGCGTTCCCTACGTTCCAGGTACTAGCGAAACACTATCACGGGTGCTCGCTAAACAAGGCATTCACGTGGCTCACCAACCGGTCTCCACTCTTGGACGTTTCATGCCAAGACCAAAAGATCGCCCCCGAAGGAAAAAGCACCGGGAATTGTTTACCGGATCCCCTGCTTAAAATGTCCTGCATCTTATATCGGCGAATCAAAGAACTTTATGGAAAGGTTACGCCAGCACAAGAACGATGTACGCAAATTCGACCGAGAACGCAGTGCTCTTGCGGAGCACTGTGAAACTTTTGACCATCCGATAGACTTCGCGAACGCGTCCGTTCTTGATGTTGAAACCAATCTCCGAAAAAGACATCACCTTGAATCATGGCACATCCAAAATACACCAGGAAATATCAACAGATCTATGGGTACCTTACCATCTGTTTATGTAAGTGGACTACGACACGTGATTAGAAAAAGACTCGATGGCAAGGCGGAAGCGCCATCAGGAGATATTCGTACCACCAAAGAAGACGAGGCTGCTCCCACGCACGAGATCAATCGCCCCTGAAGAAGGAACCGAACCGGTTTTGAAACGTTGGGTCCGAGTTTAATTTTTGGTTGGAGTCAATTATTTTTCCATTAGCTACGTTTCCATTGTCGGGTCACCCATAAGTAAATCTACGTAAATATGGGGTGTCCGAAATAACGCACCCTAATTTTTTTCTCTTAAAAATTAGACACATTACGCGAATCGAACCAACTCTATGTTGTTAGCAAACGTCTTGCGAGAGCTACCGTGTTTTTAATTAACCCTAAGCAAATAAATGTTTAAGATTAATTACCTAACCTTTTAATCTTGTATAAAGAGACGAAATGTCAACGGGAAAGCTCTAGAGCTCCTTGAGAAAAACCCAAATCAGCTGTTTGCAACGTAATATAACTGGCGTGTTTTTTATATATATAACCAGTAATGAACTTTGTGAAACAGGACAAAATTCCTTATGATAACTCGCCCACACCATCATACAGTCAATTTCGAATGTCCTAAGCTTTCTACGTACGAAAATAGCCACTGCTATTTTCATGCGAGAATAGAAAACATTTGATCTAAAATAAAATAAATTTTGCATTCAGCCTATTCGGCTTGATTACTTGATTCAAAACGATAATTGATTCGATTACAATTATTCTGTGCCCGCACACGCCTACTTTATTCTTTTATGAGCTTCAAGTGATACATTGTTTTTCGTTGTGTGATGTTATTAACAATTTATTGTTAACCAATCGTTAACAATCGATGCTATGTGATTTCGTGGTGGAGGCACATTCGAAGATATTCAAAATTGTTCTGATCTATGGTACAAAACAACTTCTCAAGCTTCTTGCTGGTTGGGGCCTTTCCTACACGCAGTACCAGTAATAAAGCCAGAGCCTTATAGAGTAGACCGCCTGTATCGACTCAACGCGTGAACACGATAGGGAGCGTGAAGTGCGTACGTTGGAAAAGAGTTACATGCGAGCAAACCCATCGCGTCTAACGTCTCCGAGCCTCACACAGGATAACGCTGCGCCTAACACAGTCACTGAGGTCCCCGAAGTAGAATCGTTCAGAACCACTGGTCTATGGAACGCTATCCCTGAGATACCGAAAAACGCCGCTCGTACTTCCCGTTGTCGGCATGAATTCGCCTAAACAACGAAAGATGCCAAATCAGATATTTATAACAAAATTGATTCATCAATGACTATCTTCTTTGAACAGAACAAGTTGTTTGTGCTCTCACAACAGCAAGAATCGTCCTCCAGACCAATGCTAAAAAAAGTCAATCCAACTCGTTGGGAAGAGCAAGTGCCAAGCTCGCTCAAAACAGCTCCTCCGGCGGTTCAGCTCCTTGTCGCGAGTGTGCCGGCTGGCTTCTGGATAATCCTTTCAAATCCTTCAAGCTGTCATTTCAACCACCCAAAACTTGCAAAAAAAAAAAATCAAGCAGCCAACCAAACAAACAAAAAAAAAAAAGAGAAGAAAATGGCGAGGAAGAAACGAGAGGGATTTCCTCCTTTCGCAGTGGCGAGAAGGAAAGTGAGGGTCGGGTTCCTTCTCTCTGCTTGCGGGCCGGCCTTTAAAGTTGGAATTATGTTACAATCTCCGGTAATTACAACAATTCCCTCAACAGTGCTCGGGTTTTTGTAGCGGAGAATGTTTTATTCTCACTGCTGCGTCTCAAGTGCTCGGTAATGAGGGCTCAATTTCTCATTGCAGGCATCAGTGTCCAAACTGAACAAACAGCCGCACACATTGCTGGCATAGAGAAAGAACTCGTCGCTGTCAACACAGAGGTTTATTCGCTGCGCCAAGCAAGAGATCATAAGCTCACGCAAGCAGCCCTCCAGCGAGACGCCAAGTGGGTTAAATGCTACACTGGACTGGACAGTTTCAACATTCTCCTTGGAGTGTATCACTTGCTTGAGCCATTCATTTCTCATTCTCCACTCAACAGCCTTAGCAAGTTTCAGGAGTTTCTAGTGTTACTCATGAAGTTGAAACTGAATTCAACATTTCAAGACATGGCCTTTCGTTTTGGTGCGTCAGAAGCGACAATCTGTCGGGTTTTTGACCGTTGGCTGCATGTGGCCTACTGTCGCTTGAAGGGCCAAATTATCTGGCCAGAAAGGACGACCCTACAGCGAACCATGCCACAGTCCTTCTACGATGCGTTTGGGGAAAAAGTGGCGGTCGTGGTAGACTGTTTCGAGATCAAGATTGAGCGGCCCTCGTCCCTACTTCCGAGGGCACAGACGTGGTCGCAGTACAAGTCAAGCAATACCGCCAAGTTTTTGATAGGAGTTGCGCCACAAGGGGCCATTACATTCATTTCTGAGGGATGGGGTGGCAGAACGAGTGATAAACATATAACCGAACACTGCGGCATCCTGGACAAGCGCAAGCCAGGGGATGTTGTTCTAGCCGACCAGGGGTTCAACATTTCAGACAGTGTGGGACTCCATCGCTCGAAGTTACACATACCTGCATTTACGAAGGGGAAGAAACAGTTAAGTGTATGTGATGTCGAAACAACGAGGAAGCTTGCCAACGTGAGAATACATGTTGAAGAGAGTCATTGGATTGGTAAGGAACAAGTATGTCATTTTGAAGAGTACCCTACCAATCGACTTCGTAGCTTGCCGACAGGGTGATCTACCAGCGGTCGATAAAATAGTAACCGTGTGCTGTGCCCTATCAAATTTCTCTCCCCTGTAGTACCAATGAACAAGGTAGCTGAGGACAGGCACTTGTGTCGTGCTGTTTCCGGATCCTTCAGATGTTTCCAGTGTGAACTATATTGAAACAAGAGATGTACTTTGGATGCTATCCATTTTTTTATTAGATTTGTTTCATTGACGCTCACTTCTCGCAATCGCTTGAATAAACTGTTGCAAACTTGAACTGGGCTGCTGTGACTAACTGCAGCATGTCATTTAGCATATATTGTTCTGACTGGATCTACCCACTAATGTAGGTTACGGAGTTGCCTTTATTTGGAATCTGCCGTTTCTTTTGGCAGGATTGCTAACATGCTAGGCTTGATCTTATGGAATTTGTTTCCACCAGTTTTAATGCACATAATTGAACATTGCAGTCGTATAAGCCTTGGATAGGTAAATAAAGGAGGAGGCAGTTGATCACGCACAGACGGCAGTTTTTTACCTGCACACTGGCAGAGATACTACATGGTGGCCACAGTTTTAACGATGCTCATCCTTTAAAGATATAAAGATATCCAGAGAATCCCGCAGGTAAGGGGCACCCTGCAGTCGAGAGCTGTGAAGTCTTGTTACTAAAGGCAGTGTGAATTAATAAGAACCCACCAGCATCCCCGTGTCCCCCAGGCAAAAATCATTCCACTTCCAACTGGATTATGGAACTGGAAATGAGGCAGTCCAGCTGGATTCCAGCTGGACCCAGCTGGAATCCAGCTGGAATCCAGCTGGTCTGCCTCATTTCCAGTTCCATAATCCAGCTGGAAGTGGACCGATTTTCGCCTGGGCCTTGGAGCTAACGCTCACAGCTAGACATATCACATGATGCTACAGATATCTGAATGTCATCGACATATACATGCCTTGCGTCGTGACGTCACGCCGCGATGCCCCGCCCCCGATCGCCATTGCTCCGTACCACCGGAGGACCGAAGAACCTACAAAGCGTAGTCGACGGCGTGTTTCGGCCGACCGTGACGTGTTTACGCAGTTTGAGAGCGTAGCGTTTTGTTTGTGTGTGTTTGTTGTTATTCGGACAATTCGTAAACAAATCGTTTTGATCTACCAGCGCCTACGGGCTAAACATGCCGTCGCCGGAGGAGCGGACGTTGCCGCTCTGCGGAGATTACTTCGACGAGCTCGTTGGGCCTACGAGAGCAAGTTACGCGAAGAAGGTGGAACTTTGCGACGGCGAGGATCCGTACAAACTTCGCGTCGGCGTGGACACGACATTCGACGCCGCCTTTTTCCCTACCGTAACACATGGAGACATCGTGAACTATTTGATGTTTTCCGTGAGCTACGTGACGCTTCAAGAGATGAAAGCATTTAAATCTCTTGAAGCCCACAACTACTTCACCAGCGGGTGGGTGAAAGGTCCCTCAGCGCGAGGACTCGTCGGCGACAACGTCATCCTGCTCAGCAAGGTATGTAGTGCTCGACATAATTAATCACCGCATTTCTTAAAGAGTGTTTTACGCGGGCCGAGGTGTTGTTCAGACGATGATTACTCGAAGATCGCGCAGGTGTACCCAAAACAAGTCAGCAGCGAACAGCGACGAGTGCTTGAAGTAAAAACGGCGTCCTGAAGTGGACATACCTTTAAACGGTAAATGGTTAGAGAGCACGAGCAAGACGCTAGTCGAGAGCTTAACCCAAGTTAATCCAAAGAGAAAGAAACCGTAGTGAAAATATTTCAGCCAGCATGGCCATAAATAAAATGACTACATGGGCTGATGAGAATGGTTTTAGGTTCTCTCCAGAGAAAACTGTTTGTGTTCCCTTTTCTTTAAGGCGTGGCCTCTGTTTAGATCCTACTCTTTTAAATGGAAACAACATTGCTGTGAAAACAGAGCATAAATTTCTAGGAGGTACTTTCGACCGTAAACTTACTTTTATTGCGCATCTCAACAGCTCAAGTAAAAACTCTACAAGCATCAAACATACTCAAAGTCCTTTCGCGCAAGTCGTGGGGCTCGGATAAGAAATGTCTCCTTCGTCTATATTCTTCTCTCATTCGATCCTGCCTTGACTATGGTTCAATTGTCTACGCCTCCGTGAGACCGTCTGCCTTAAAAATGCTCGATCCAGTACATCACCTTGGGCTCCGTTTGGCATCTGGTGCTTTTCGAACCTCCGCTGTGCTTAGCTTGTATGTTGACTGTCATGAAATGTCACTTGAAAAAAGGCGACAGCTGCTTAGCCTCACCTATGCTTACAAAATTTTGTCGGACCCCAGCTCCCCCACTTATAGTTGTATTCAAAACTCTAGGTTTTCTCGCCTCTTTAACCATAGGCCTACTGTTGTGCGGCCTTTGAGTCTTCGTGTCGAGAGTCTTCGCTCCTCCCTCAATCTGACTCATGATTTTAACCTCTTGGATAGTTCATACCATACTGCCCCATGGAATGTCAAACCCATTTTTTGTGACTGGTGCTTCACAAAATTCAGGAAGCAAAGAGTCTCACCTTTAATTTTACAGCAGGAATTTTTTGCATTGGAGGAAAAATACAAAGATTATAATCATTTTTACACTGATGGTGCAAAGTCGTCAATGTTTGTTGGTGCGGCTGTATACTCTTCTCGTTTTTCCAAAGTCACTCGTCTAAACACTTTTGCCAGTATTTTTACTGCCGAGCTATATGGGGTCATGATGGCGCTTGACTATATAGTTCAGAGTAAAATAAAGAAAGCCATCATCTTTGTAGATTCCCAGAGTGTTGTTAGGGCTGTGTGTTCTGTTTTATCAACAAAGAATCGGCTGACCCTAACTGTGCGTGTTAAGGTGCAGCAGGGCCTACAGGATGGGCACGACATTAGGTTTTGCTGGATTCCTAGCCATGTGGGCATTGCTGGCAACGAGGCTGCAGATAAACTGGCCGTCTCTTCGCAAAATCTTCCGGTGTCACATGTCCGCATCCCCCACCAAGACTTAAAAATGCCTATAAGACTGGCAGTCTTGCGATCGTGGCAGTCCGAGTGGGATTCAGAGGTTAACAATAAGCTTCACACCATCAAGCCAGACCTTGGTACCTGGGAAACATCTTACAATAAAAATAGATTCCACGAGGTCCTCCTATGCCGCCTGAGAATCGGCCACACCTACCTTACTCATAGCTACCTGCTTACTGGTGAAGAACCTCCATCCTGTGAGCGCTGCGGTGAACCTTTGACTGTCCTTCATATTTTATTTCTTTGTCCTGGTCTTCGGCAGCAGCACAAATTCTTTTTTCCTGATCTTTTCAAATATCGCATTCCATTTCACCCTGCCTTGCTACTTGGTGAGCGACCACTGATTTCATTCAAACGTCTTTTTGATTTTCTTGAAAATATCGGATTTTTAAACAAATTATAGAACTATTCCCCCATAGTTTAATTCAACTCACCCTTTTTTATTGACCCACCTTGTTTGGCGCAGTATGGCCATTGTTGCTCTTGCGCCATTAAAACCGTAAACAACAACAAAACCGCCAGTTCACGTCTTCATATTGAGACTAGCAGCATTTTCAGGGCTCGCAATCTAGCCAATCAGCAATGAGCTTCTCAGCGCCAATCACCGCTCTTCGTTTTAGCAAAGCAACTAAAAATACAAAAGTAGAGTACCGAAAAACAATCCACGAGAGACTTTGCCCGTCTGCGCGGCGGAGAATGCAATTCGAGACGCCTGGCTGCGAGCACCGTCCTCGGTCAACAAGCAAAAATCAAAATAACAAATACAACAAACCAACGCTTCCGGTCGGCCCTAACCTCGAAGAAACGAGACACCACCCAGTGCTCCCGTACATCCTCTCTGACCTCTCTGACACGCTCCTTTGCATTTTCACTAACTATATTTCATTGCTTCCTAACTCTTTCAGTGTATATTTTTCCCATTGCCGCTGCCACGCCTCGTAGGGGGCTAGGACTCATGCTCGAGCCGATTTATCAGCTTTTTTCTCGGCCTCCCCCCATTTTGAAATGGGAAAATAAACTACTTGATTGATTGTGCTTGACCTGGGGAGAGAGGCGCTTCCGCCCGATCCTCTCATAACCACCCGCACGGGAACGGGCACGGCACGAAAGCTGACACCACGCATCCCGCACCGCTGGTGCGGCCGAGAGCCCCCACACAAAACCCACAAGAAAACCCCGCGATTCGTGACAGCCACGTAAGAAATAAGTGTAACTGTTGTTATCCTTGGAAGATTCATAGCTTTAGGGAAGTGGAAAGCTGACCTTACACTTCCTTGACGAGGAGAGCTCCCAAAGCCTGAATCCACCCCTTTAGGCACATTTATGTTTCTCATCCATGCAAGCGTACACTAGGGCTTTTGAGGAATAAACAAACTCGAGAGCTCCACGGTGGGTAGACTAACCTGCACACCGTATTCACCCTGTGAAAACATCGGTCGTAAATTGTGGCTGATTTCTTTGCATATGGTTCATTTGTCACAAACGTTTAAATTAGTGTAATGCTTGTAGAATGTTGTAGCCGACGATAATCAGTACGTCACGAGGCGTCCATAGCCCAATTTATTCGCAATCGGAACATTACATCGTTAGCATATCGTTTATAACGCATCTAGAAAACTTCGGTTGAGCGTACTAGAGGAACTGCCACTTTCTGTCCGCTCAGCATTCTACCAAATTGATTGGCTCACGACACGAGTGTTCAGCGGAAACTCGCAATCCTAATCTTCATTCCTTGGAATTCTAGGTAAAGAAACATGGAAACATGAGAGTAGAAACCAGTCTGTCTTGGCTGATACAGGCAGAGGACACGACGTCGCCGAGCTGCGACTGAGAATCCCGCGGCTCCCTGATCGTCAGCGTCTTTGCGGTTCCTCGGACTCTTGCTAGCGGTTCAAAGGCATACAAGACGGCCTCTACATTTCCTGCCAGTGTGAGCACCGGGACTCGCCATTTTCACATTAGCCCCGCAGGGGGCACCTGTGAAAGCAGGTGTTTGGAGAGTGGCGTCTCCACGGACCCCGAGCCATGCGGGTTCGCCCGCCCACGTCTGGCTGTGCGTGGCTTTCCCGTGTCCGGGGAAAAGGGCATCCTGGTGGTTGAGCCGAGCCCGGGGTAGGTTTGGACCCTTCGGGGCCCCCGGGTGAGGCAATACACCACTTCGGCCCCCGCTTCTCGTAGACGGGAGTCCTGGTAAGGCCCGGCCAGGATGATTCAGTCTAGTCGCCTTTTCTTCTACTATCCCCTCCAATCTTTCACTTTTACCTTTCCTGTTTCTCTTTACTTCTCTCTCACTTATCTTACTCCTTTTTCACCCCTCTTTGGCGGCAAGGGCTAACCTTGGGTGGCGATGGACCTCTGTCTTGATCCACACTTGGGTATAGTTTCCCGGCAGCACTGTTAGCGTAACGTCTCCAGCCAAGCCCTTCTTGTTATGGTGCGTTACCTAACCCCTTGTTGGGCTCGGTGGTGGGCGGTGCACCGCGGATTCTGAACACTCTTTGCCCTCCTATGGCGCCCCACCCCTCTAAACCCCGTTCAGGGCACGCCTTTAAAAGGCGCTGCCTTGAACACAAAACCATTGACAAAGATCCCGAGATAGAATCTTTCACAAAGTTTTTTGTTGTTCACTCTCTTGATGAACAAAAGCCAGTTGCGAAGATGTCGCCTTTCATTGTAGCCAAAGTTCTAGAGCACCTTGTAGGGTTTTCCTACAAGGCAAAAAAACTGTACTCTGGAGACCTCCTTGTGGAGGTAAACACCAAAAAACAAAGCGAAGCACTCCTCAACCTGACCACCATTGTTGACGTAAAGGTGTCGGTGAGTCCTCATCGCACACTTAACACCATTCGTGGAGTCCTCTCTGAGGACGACTTTTTGGACACCAGTGAAGAAGAACTCCTCGAGGGACTCAAAAGTTCCGGCGTTGTCGCTGTTAAACGCATCATGTTTCGAAAAAATGGTGAACAAATTCCTTCTAAACATGTTATTCTGACCTTTGAAAAACACACACTCCCAGAGACCGTCAAGGCAGGATACCTGAACTGCCGCATTCGCCCTTACGTCCCCAACCCCCAGCGGTGCTTCCGTTGCCAACGTTTTGGTCACGGAGCACGCAGCTGCCGAGGGAAGGAGACGTGTGCAAAGTGTGGCAGTCAGGGTCATGTTTCCGACATTTGTGAGGAGGCTGTGGCCCACTGTGTTAATTGCGGTGGACCACACCCCGCTTATTATCGTACCTGCCCCTCGTGGAAACAAGAAAAAGACACCCTTACCATCAAAGTGAAAGAGAACATTTCGTATTCCGAAGCTAAAAAACGATTCTCCTTCGTGTCAAAGGGGAGTTTTGCCGACGTGGTGCGCAGGGGCCCTGCACCACGCTCGGAGTCGAGGGCCACCCAGGTCTCTCCCGAGATCTTGGCGGCCGACTTCAGGGCCCCAGCTCCCCAACAGGGGCAGCGGCAGCTTCCCCCAGTCCCTGGGGGCAGCACGCGTGCTGCTCCCCCATCCAAGGACAGGCCGGCAGCAGCCGCGCCTTCCCCTCTCCTAGGTCCCCTCCTAGGGAGAGGGAGCGAGTTTCTCGCTCTTGCTCGCTGGAGAGGACCCCCTACCAAGGGAGCAGCATGGAGCCCATGCAGCTCCAGTGAAAGGAGGGGACAAGACGAACTCGGGTGAGCCCTTGCCCAGTTCGTCCACCGCTCCTCCAGCCGGCCGTGGCCGGGGCTTGCCCCCCCGTGGGCCAGGCCGGACAAGCTCCGCATCGACTCCAATGGACACTTCTCAGGAGGGGGAGATGCCAACAGATGTTGACACTCTGTCCACTCCTGGGTCTGACCAGGATGGCATGGAATGGGAGACGCCCTCCCGCAAAGCCAAAAAGAAACAGCCTGTAGTACCGCCCAAATGATGACCCCGTCAGTAGCCGTATTGTGGCCATATCTTCTTAATTTCCGTTGGCTCTCCATGGTTTTATTTATTTTACTATGTTTCACTCATTATATATTTACATATTTACACACTTTTTAATAGATGACTAAGTTACATTTTATGCAGTGGAACTGTCGCGGTATTTTAAGAAATATTGATGATGTTAACTATTTCATGGATGAGCTTCGGCCCATCGCTCTTGCTTTGCAAGAAACCCACCTTCAATCAAATTCTTTTAACATTTTAAGACATCATCAGGTTTTTAGGAAAGACCGTCCCGCTTCTCCTTCTGGTGGTGTTGCAGTGGTTGTGCAGAGTGGAGTCGCTTGCTCTCAAGTTCCACTCTGCACGCCACTGGAAGCTGTTGCAGTGCGTCTCCTCGTGGACCGCCTTGTAACAGTTGTCTCTTTATACTTGCCACCAAATGTTCCTTTGAATCTTCAAGAGCTGCAGGGACTTGTAGGACAGCTTCCTCATCCTTTTTTAATTTTAGGTGATTTTAACGCTCATCATCCTATGTGGGGTAGTACCCGTCAGGACCCCCGTGGTGGTGTAATTGAACGTCTTTTATTGTCTTCTGGGCTGTGCCTTCTTAACGGGAGAGAGCCAACTTTTTTTAGTGCGGCACACAACTCATTCACATCTATTGATCTTTCTATCGCTTCACCTTCATTACTTCCTTGCTTTTCCTGGAAGGTTCTTCATAACCCCTTTGGAAGTGATCACTATCCAGTTATTTTAGAAAGTACCGTTCCATTGCCTAATCTTTTAAAACGGGTCCCTAGGTGGAAGTTAGACAAGGCTGACTGGACGCTTTTTAATCTTCACTCCACTTTAGATCCTTCGATTCTTTCTTCTATGTCCCCTGAAAACGCTACACTTCATGTCACTGAGCAAATACTAAGGGCTGCTCAGCAGTCCATTCCACAAACATCTGGTAATATACCCAAAAAATGTAAACCTTGGTGGAATAAGGAGTGTGCCACAACCCGGGCGGACCAAAATAGGGCGTGGGGCAGATTTCGCAGATACCCCACTTCAAGCAACCTTGTTGAGTTCAAGCGACGAAAAGCCAAGGCTCGTCGGACTAGAAAGCAAGCAAAGCGCAAGTCGTGGATAAAGTATCTCTCTTCTCTAACTAGCTTTGTCCCAGCCAAAGAGGCCTGGGACAGATATCGGAAAGTAAATGGAGATTATAGGTGCTTTGCTATTCCAACATTTAACGCTCCTTCTTCATCACTAAGAGACATTGGTAATATACTCGGGGAACACTTTTATAATTCATCTAGTTCGGCCAACTACAGTGCTAACTTTGTACAGTTGAAAGCTCGTGCCGAGCGACAAAAGCTTGTTATGTCGGGAGGAAATTCAGCATCTTATAACCAACCTTTTACGCGATGCGAGCTTGAGATGGCCCTTAATGTAACTAAGCTCTCTGCCCCTGGGCCCGATAGAATTCACTATGAAATGCTTCGCCACCTTTCTTCGGAATCCCTTGAAAACCTTCTCCTCTTTTTCAATCTTTTGTGGAAAAAAGCATGTTTCCCTCAGGCTTGGAAACATGCACATATCATCCCCCTTCTAAAACCTAATAAAGACCCCTCACAACCATCAAGTTATCGCCCAATTGCACTGACGAGCTGCCTCGGGAAAACATTTGAAAGACTCATAAACAGGCGACTGGTATACATGTTAGAAAGCCAGAGGGTCTTTGATAATAATCAGTGTGGGTTCCGCCGAGGTCGATCTACCCTTGACCACTTAGTTCGCCTGGAAACTGTGATACGCGAAGCATTTGTAAACAGGCAGCACTGTGTTGCGGTTTTTTTCGACTTAGAAAGGGCATATGACACAGCGTGGAGGTATGGGATTCTCCGAAACCTGTATGCTTGTAATATCCGTGGCCGTATGCTTCGATGCATAAAGG
The DNA here is from genome assembly GCA_037355805.1 of Ixodes ricinus. NCBI lineage: Eukaryota > Metazoa > Arthropoda > Arachnida > Ixodida > Ixodidae > Ixodes > Ixodes ricinus. Next base: position 20,968 of record JAZHYW010041781.1, read on the forward strand.
AATATCTGACGGACAGGACTTTTCAAGTTCGTCTTGGTTCAGTCCTATCTGATTCCTTTGTCCAAGAAAATGGAGTCCCTCAAGGGGGTGTTTTAAGTGTGACTTTATTTTTGCTAGCAATGAATTCACTCACACGACTGCTGCCACCTTCAATTACATATTCTCTTTATGCTGATGATATACAGATATCATCGTCCTCTTGTAACCTTTCCAGTTGTGAGCGTCAGTTGCAGTTAGCCATAAACAAACTGTCAAAGTGGGCCGACGAAAATGGGTTCAGGTTCTCTGCTTCAAAAACGGTCTGTGTGCCTTTTTCTTTGCGCCGCGGGTTGTCTTTGGATCCATTCCTGGAATTAAATGGAACCCCTATCCCTGTTAGAAAGGAGCATCGATTTCTTGGTGTAATATTTGATAAAAAGCTTAACTTTATTTCCCACCTTAAAGCTCTGAAGCAAAAATGCCTTCAGTCCATAAACCTTTTGAAAGTTTTATCTCACAAGTCTTGGGGGTCTGATAGAAAATGTATCCTGCAGTTATACAATGCCCTTGTACGATCTCGTCTTGACTACGGTGCAGTAGTGTATGGATCGGCTCGGCCCTCTGCCCTTAAAATGTTGGACCCAGTTCACCATCTCGGCTTGCGACTGGCAACAGGAGCTTTCCGGACGTCCCCCGTCCTCAGTTTGTATGCTGAATCTAATGAGATGTCCCTGAACAAACGACGTACATATCTTAGTCTGACATATGCTTACAAGATTCTGGCCGACCCTCAGCATCCGACGTACTCTTCACTTACAATGTCAAGGTTCTTTCGCCTTTTTGAAAATAAACCAAGTATTGTGACACCGTTAAGCTTCCGTATTAAACATCTTCGCACTTCGCTGCACCTTTCTCTGGACCAGGTCGACCTCGTTCGGAAAGCCAACGGTATTCCACCTTGGAAAACACAGCGGGTTGAAGTCGGACTGGTCTCTTGCGAAGTTCAACAAGCACGGCATTTCCCATGCTGTAATTAAGCAAGAGTTTGGTGAACTGCAAACTAAGTATGATGGTTATCTTCATGTTTATACAGATGGTGCCAAGACCTCCTCTTTTGTCGGTTGCGCTGTGTATTCTGACAGCTTTTCCAAGGTTCAACGACTTGATTGTATTGCCAGCATTTTTACTGCGGAGCTCTATGCGGTATCAATGGCGATTGAATGCATTATCAATCGGAAAATACTGAGGGCGGTCCTGTTTGTTGACTCTCAAAGTGTGATTCTTGCAGTTTGCTCTCTTAAAGATACTAAAAATATGCTTGTTCAACAAATTCGATATAAACTTAACTGTGCTTTGCATGGAGGTACAAACATAAAGTTTTGTTGGGTGCCCAGTCACATTGGCATACAAGGCAATGAAGAAGCCGACAAGCTTGCAGGGTCTGCCGGTAACCTTTCACAATCGCTGTCTTGTTTACCCTATCAAGATATTAAGCCCTTGGTGAAGTCCTCGATTCTTCATTCTTGGCAATTGGAATGGGACATGGAGTGCGATAACAAACTCCATGTTACCAAACCTGCTTTGGGAGTTTGGGAAAGCTCTTCATCCAAGAGCCGACTTCATGAAACGTTGTTGTGCCGTCTGAGAATCGGACACTCTTTTATAACCCATAGGTATCTGCTTTCGGGAGGAGATCCTCCAGTCTGCGATCAGTGTGGTGATAGGCTCACTGTTTTGCATATCTTGTGGTTGTGTCCCGGCCTAGAGCCCAAGCGCCGCATTCATTTCCCTGAATTTTTTCAACATCATATCCCATTTCATCCTGCTCTCCTTCTAGGAGAGAATCCTCTGGTCCCTTTTGAACGAGTAATAGAATTTCTTAGTAGTGTTGGCCTTTTACACCGACTCTAGCTTCTTGGTTATCCGTTTGTAAAACCCGTTTTATAGTAGAATGATGCCATCAATTAGTTTGGCGCAGATGGCCTCGTAGCTATTGCGCCATAAACCCCCAAAATCTCTTTCTCATTTTCACATTAGCTGGCTGGCCGGCTGAGCAGCAGGAAAAGTCCGACCGTGACGTGACGGCAGTTTCATCCAATGGCAAAGCGCAGGGCGTCCGGCACTTGTTTTTGGATTTGTCTTGCACGTCTATTTATATTTTTGGGCTAAATAGTTTTTTTTTTCAAGTTCACGAGGTACAACTACGTTGAAAGTCGCCTCTAACTCATATATCTCGAGAATCTTCCCATCTTCCCTTTAAGGAAGAAAAAAGGAACGGTGAGAGTTCACTCTGTCTAAATTGATTTGATAGAAAGTAGGCTGTTTGGTTGGCGCTGTGTCTCACAAGAATTGACACCTAGCCCCTATGACAGTACAACCATTGGTATTTCTTACCTCGCCAACCTGGGTCTGCTCGCAGTGTAGAATCTTGTTGAGCATAGCCAGATGAATGGAGTATGCTGGGTATTTATGCCGACAAGCCTGGCAAATCGCACCTTCCGTCACCTTTCAGAAGTCCGCACGAGTACCCTTCACCTGCTCTAACAGCTCGTTCTGGTGCTCCGTCCACACCTGCTAACAACAATGAGTGCACATTTTAAGTATATATATTATAGTAACTCACATTTGCACTCTTCAACTTACAACGATGGCCAAAGTTATACACAGTTTTGTGGTTCAATAATCACCTTATTGACTTCTGGGATGGGGAATGCTTGTTGGTGGTTGAAGCAAGTGCATTGCATGATCAACTAATGTTGATACACTCCAGGGCTTGTTTTCTCGAAGCTGGTTAAGTGCGGTTAGAAGTTGACCGGATTTCCCTACGAGGGGGAATTTTAGGTCACGTGACCGGCAGAATTGGGATGCCGGAGTAAAATAGTACCTAGCATCAGACAATATGGCTGCTACGGCTGCTCGTCACGCTTGGGAGCATTTATTTTTACGGAGATGCGTCATCCTTGTGCCACTATAAGGACATTTCAACACGGTCCACAGTCGGAGTCGGCGGCAGCTTGCCTACCGCCCGACGGCGAGTGTGCTGTGGGAACAGGGCTAGGCTTGACTTGTCACGTCAAGTCCGAGTAAGATCACGCGTCGCCCTTTAAAGTGGACTTGTTTCAATGAATCCTACAGTCAGCGGGACCTTCAAATATATATTACCTTGGTGAGTGCCGCAATATTTCATGAGAAAGTTTTGAGATCGTACCGCTATCAAAATGTCATGTCAGCAGAACTTGTGTCGTAATCAACGTCCAGCTTTCTTTCTTTTTTTTTTTCACTATCAAAACCTATCTCGAACCCCAATCGCATGGTAGAGAAACAAATCCCTCTCCGAAAAACTGCCTCTAATCGCTGTGTCTGGTTTATAATACAATTCGCCGTGTATTCTATTTCTGCGCATCCACAACACCGACAACCCCCTTCCCAGCGGGAGACGGTTCAACGAAAGTAAGATGTAAACTAAAATGTGAAAGCCGTTTACAACTCCCTGTAACGCCGAATTGGAGTGCAGCTCTTGAGGAGAGGAGGGAAGGGTACTCAGGGAGAGGTATACCCCTCCTCCTCCGGCGGGGTGGGGTCACGTGACCTCGGGGGGGGGGCAGGGGGTCACGCGGGCACCCCCCCACCCCCGAGGTCACGTGACCTCGACCCCCCCTGACATGTCCCAACATGTCGGGAGGGGGGTCACGTGACCCCCGCGACATGTCCCAACATGCACCGCGCGGGTTTGGGACATGTCCCAACATGCACCGCGCAATTACGCCGACGGCGACGCCGCTCAAGCCGGAAACGGGCGCCTAAGAGCTGCACTCTAAAACTTTATTCAAAAGTAAAGATCCATTACCTCAATAGAAGGTGCTGGTCAATGACAATTGGAGGCATGCCTCGCAAGAAACAGATGCCAGTGCGGCATCCGCTCGATCTTTGGTCCCCGCAGGGGGCACCTGTGAAAGCAGGTGTTCGGTCAGTGGCGTCACCATGGACCCCGAGCCATGCGGGTTCGCCCGCCCACGTCTGGCTGTGAGTGGCTCTCCCGTGTCCGGGAAAAATGGCATCCTGGTAGTTGAGCCGAGCCCGGGGTAGGATCGGACCCTTCGGGGCCCTCCCGGGTGAGGCAAAACACCACTTCGGCTCCCGCTTCCCGTAGACGGGTGTCCTGGCTTGGCCCAACCAGGACGATTCAGTCAGTCGCCACTTCTACTATCCCCTCCCTTTTTTCATTTTTGTCCTCTCCTTCTTTTCACTTTTCGCATTTCTCTTCTTTCCTTTTTCAACTCCCTTGGCGGCAAGGGCTAACCTCTGGTGGCGACGGAACTCTCTCTTAACCCACACTTGGTTATAGCATCCTAGTAACACTGGTAGAGTAACCTTCTAAGACAAGCCAGACCTGTTATGAGATTTTACCTATCCCCTCGTTGGACTCCGTGGTGGGTACAACTGGGACTAGTTGGTCCCAGTTGCAACTGGTTTATGGAACAATTCCCAGTTGCAACTGGTCCCAGTTGGAGCTGTCCAACTGGTCCCAGTTGGAGTTGGTCCCAGCTGGAATTGGTCCCAGTTACAACTGGTCCCAGTTGGAGTTGGTCCCAGTTACCGCTGGTGCCAACTCCAGCGACAATGAAACACAGCACAAAATGGAAGGTTGACAAGTCTTTATTGTCAAAAACTTGGAGAATAAAACTAAATAATAGGTTCGGTGACGCACACGCTCCGGGTTTAGCCACTTGCTTGCGACGACTGAGTCGCTTTTTCAGAGGTAGTATTCGTGAGATGAAGGAAGATCGGCCGCTGGCGTCTTTGAAGACGTCCTCAGCTTCTCTCCCCATCGCGTGAAGAAAGGTGCTCACCCGTGTTCCCGCCTTGCGCAGCTGAAGTCCTGACAGGATGCGGTAGCGCTCCCACCTTGCAATCCAACATTTCCAACTGCCTCTGTCACAACAGTCGGAACATTTTCGAGGTAGACCTCCCGCCATTTTCGCCATTGTGCTCTCCGCGGCGGTTTTCTCTTCCGTCCGGTCTTTCCTGGGTGCCCTCCGATCGCTGAACCGCATCTTTCCATCCTCGAAGTTCACCGCTGCCGCCATGGTGTGTGTACAGTTGGGTCCAAAGAAGCGCAGCTGTAGTTTTGACATTTCCATAACGACGCCAACTTCGGTGATGGCGACCCTTCTCTACCGCGTCGCGTCTTCTACGGCGCGGCGGCGTCGCATAGGCAGCGCCATCTGTCGACAGCGCGTACCACTAATCCGCACCCGCGTGCCACGGCGGCTGGCTAGCTCTGATTGGCCAAAAGATAAATTTATTTATTAAAATTAAGAAAAACAAATACTGCAGGTATTTAAATAAATGTTTTAATATATTTTAATAATGCACTAAATGTTCATTTAGGTAAACACATTTTGTCACTAATTATAATTTCCAATTAAAAGAAATTATTTAGTTAATTAAAATTTTATTATTATTTTTATAAAATATAAATGTACCTATTAATTAAAAATTTCCCTATTTGTATAAATCTAAAGATGTAAGTGTTTTTAGTTTTCCTCATTAGCAAAGGTCAATACACCCCCAACTTGTCAAAATTGTTGCCCCGTGTGAACTGGGAACGGGAAAACCATTTGAAGTCCGACTGGGAATCGCTCCAACCAGTTACTTCCCCAACTGGTCCCAGTTCACTCCATCGACTCCATTCCCAACTGGGAGTCAAACCAGTTGACTCCCAACTGGGAATGGTTCAGACCAGTTGACCCCTCAGCTGGTCCCAGTTGGACTCCTATTGGTCCCAGTTGATTCCCAGTTGGGACCAGTTAGTCCCAGTTGATTCCCAGTTGGGACCAGTTAGTCCCAGTTGAAACCAGTTGAGGTGCCAACTGGTCCCAGTCAGAAATTCTCGCCTGGGGTGGTGCGCTACAGATGCCGAAGTTCTCGCCCCTCATATGGCGCCCTCCTCTCTAAACCTGGTTCAAGGCAGGCTTCTAAGAGGCCTCGCCCTGAGCCCCAAGTCACTGAAAAAGCCCCTGAAATGGGAACATTTGCAAAGTTTTTTGTCATTCACTCGAACCTCGAAGACAAACCAGTGTCGAAATTGTCTCCCTTTGTGGTAGCCAAGGTGCTAGAAAACCTCATCGGGTTCTCATACAAAGCGAAAAAACTCCATTCCGGCGACCTTCTCGTGGAAGTAAACACGAAAGTTCAAAGTGAGGCACTCTCCAAGATGACCAGCATAGTCGACGTCGAAGTGTCCGCGAGTCCTCACCGGACGCTCAACACGATCCGTGGAGTCCTCTCTGAAGAAGACTTCCTCGATGCTAGCGAGGAAGAAATTCTGGAAGGACTAAAAGACGCCGGTGTTGTCGCTGTCAAACGTATTATGTTCCGGAAGGATGGCAAGGAAACCCCATCAAAGCATGTGATCCTGACCTTTGCGAGACACACCCTCCCTGAAACTGTGAAGGCGGGTTATCTCCAGTGTCGCATCCGTCCCTATGTTCCCAACCCGCAACGGTGCTTCCGCTGCCAGCGCTTTGGGCATGGGTCACGCAGTTGCCGAGGGAAAGAAACTTGTGCGAAATGTGGAAGCCAGGAACATGTTGCTGACATCTGTGAGGCGGCGGCCCGCTGTAGTAACTGCAGTGGGCCCCACCCAGCTTACTCCCGCACCTGTCCCCTTTGGCGTCAAGAAAAGAAATTCTTTCCCTAAAGGCAAAGGAGAATATCCCTTACTTGGAAGCCAAGAAGAAGCTGTCGTTCCTCTCAAAGGGAGGTTACGCCGAGGTGGTGCGTAGGGGCCCTGCACCACGCTTGGAGACTAGGGCCACTCAGGTCTCTCCTGAGATCTTGGCGGCTGACCTAAGGGCCCCATCCCGTCAACAGGAGCAGCATGCTGCTCCCTGGGCAAGGACGGGCCGGCAATAGCCGTGCCCGCCCTACCCTTCAAGACTGTGGAGCAGGGTCAGCAGGCTCCCTCTTCTCGCGAGGAGGGCGCCTTAGCTGCTTCCTCTGCTCAGAACAGGCCAGCGCCGGCTGCACCTGTCAACACTGGCCGCTCTCCTAAGGAGGAGAAGCGAGGCCCTCGGCCTCAGTCCCGGGAGAGGCAGCCAGCAACCAAGGAGCTGCGTGGGTCGCATGCAGCTTCCCTGCCGGGAAAAGAGGTGGAACAGATGGACGGGGTAGAACCCCTCCCCAGTACATCAACCACCTTTCCGCCTAGTTCTGGTCGTGGCCGCGGATTGGGGCCCCGCGGCACAGACCCTCCCGGGCCAGTAGGCAAGTCTGCCTGCGGGGCCCAGGAGAACACTGGCACTGCTTTGTCTGCCCCCTCATCGACTCCGGGTTCTGACCAGGACGAGATGGAGTGGCAGACTACGAAGAAACAAAAATCTAAAAAACTCGTAACACCTCCAAAGTGAAGCAACTGACTCACGTTTTTATGTGCTCCGGTTTTTGTCCCCAAAATGGCTTCAGTACTCATGCAATGGAACTGTCGTGGCCTTCTAAGAAACCTGGATGACGTAGAGCATCTTCTGGAGGAGTACAAGCCACGAGCGTTGTGCTTGCAAGAGACTCACCTGAGTCCCAGCCGTACCAATTTCCTCAAGCGTTACCAGGTTTTCCGGAGGGATCGCCCGAGCTCTGTCAGTTCCTCTGGGGGAGTTGCGGTGGTTCTCCCGAGAGAAGTTCCCTGCACAGAGGTTCCATTGTCCACACCACTTGAAGCAGTGGCTGTTCGGTTCATGCACCATAAAGCTCTTACAGTATGTTCTTTATATCTGCCACCTTCTTTTACTTTGAAATGTTCAGATTTTAACTCACTGTTAGACCAGCTTCCTGAGCCTTTCCTTTTGATGGGCGATTTTAATTGTCACAACCCTTTATGGGGGAGCACACGTCAGGATGTCAGAGGAAAAATAGTTGAGTCAGTGTTATATTCTGCGCCGACGCGGCGGTGCTCTAAAGCCTGGCTACATTGGACGCAAGCGCCGGTGACTCACGTTCGACGTAGCCGGGAAACTACATGCCCCGAGCGGACCTGGACGGTCGCCGGAGCGAGAAGAAAGGACAACCAACGGATTCAGGAGCGGGGCGAACACTGGCCGATGAGGCCGCAGATCACGCGCGGCTCATGCCGTCGCGTGCTGTCCCTTTTATTCTTTTGCATGGATGCACGAGATGGCTACTTTAAAAAGGAGATGTCAAGTAGCGCCATCTCGTGCAAATCAAAATACTACATTCTCCCTCCCTTAAAAGAAATAAGAAAATTGTGGGAGGAAGACTTACGTTATACATTCGTTATGTGAAAAAAATAACGAAAATCAAAACACTTCACCACCCGAAAATTGCGTTATTTCACTGGAAATATTGGTTTTGAAATTGTTCGTTGGAAATTCGCAAAAGATTGTTCATAGACGTTCTTTGTGTGCACGACACGGAAAGTTCAACAAAATCCTAAACAAGTCATCCGAACAAAACGGGTTTTCACTGAAAGTTCAGGTTGCATCATACTAGTCACGTGACGATCAAAATTTCATTCCAAGAGTCATATTTCAACTTAGAGCACTCTCATCTCTCCTCCTCCTGGGAGGAAAATGAAACATCCAACAATACCTATTTGAGTACATTTGTATTACTATGATTTGTATTTCTATTTCCGTTTTTAATGTCCATGACACATTGTAGTGTTGACTGTTAGTTTGTTAGTTTGGTTATTGTTTAGAATATTGTGTTTGTCATGGACATTTTTACCTTGGCCAAGGTTTTGCTATAACAGTGATATGCTTTTAATGTTCTATATCTACCCAAAGTTTATACCAAAATGACCTTTTACGAAAACATAACTACAAAAGTCTTAGTCACTGTACTCCGAATCTGACTGAAAACTATCATCGCCAAGTGCAAGAATATAGTCTTTGAACTTCAGCGGAAGTCTTCTCTGGCGTATTGGCCGACCTTGCCTCGCTGGTGGTAGAGGAGCTGTAGATGGCTCGGAGATCGTGGGTGGTGTGTGGAACTCGGTCGTGAGTTCTTCCACTGAATCCTCAAGTGGAGGCATAGATGGCGTACTCGTTCCCGAAGACTCCAGAGGTGTACTCGTTTCTGGCGACGGCAAAACGAGCAGTTCTGCCCGTGTGTCTGGGCAAACTGCCAGATCGGAGACAGGTAGTTGCTCTGCAACCACGGACTCTGGTGATGACCCTGGCACAGCGTCCGGAGCAGCAACAACCACGGGCCCAGGAAGAGGCCTGACCGCCGGAACAGGACCGGGACCAGGCTCAGGGAGAGGCCTGATCTCGGCCTCAGGAACAGGCCTGAGTACAGGCTCAGGGAGAGGCCTGACCGCAGCCTCAGGAACAGGCCTGACAAGCCTGTCAGGCTCCACAGACTGTCCAGCGTCTGCCACGGAAGCAGGGCAGAGCTCAGGTGCAGAGATCCCGATCATGTCGGGTACAGCCGACCCGAGATTCCCCTCGGAAACAGGAGCAGGGCCCCCAGGAACAGAGGCAGGCCCAGGGACAGCTCCAAGAACAGTTCCAGGAACAGGTCCAGGAACAGGCCCCGGTACAGCACCCGGAGCAGGAGACTCGGCCGCAGCAACCGGAACTGTAAACTTTGCCGCAGCAAACAGATCTGGCTCCTTGGGAGAACCCAGCGCTGCATGGCGAGGTGCACCTGCCATGGGTGCAGCAGATGAACCGGGTCTCTCCAAGAGACCAGACGCTGCGGGGTCACAGGAACCCTCCGGGCAGGAAAAGACAATTGGTACTTGGGACGTTGAAGTGCTTCCACGGACAGGGGTCAGTACAGGAACCACTGGAGTTGCAGGAGGTATATACAAGTCATCTTCGTCATCATCATCATCCCAACCGTAGTCAGGAACTTGTGCTGGAGGCAGCTGTATGGACTTTGCAAGCTTCGCTGCGTTCCACCTCCTACCGTCAGCGAGTTGATATGTAGCAGGTCCTAACTGTGCATGTATCCGTTGTGGTTCTGTATATGTACTCCGCAACTTGTTATGATGGGTGGGCTTGAATACACGAACAGCCTGCCCAGGATGAAACTGAGGGTGTCGTACCGCTCTACGATGGTCAGAATAATCTTTCATGTTTTGTTGATAGCGCTGTACTCTTCCCTGTAGCTGAGCTCGACGTTCCAAGAGATCGTCAGGTACCGTCCTAGTCGGCATGCCTTGTACGTCTAGTCTAGACCGATGATTTCGTCCATGAAGGAGAAAGGATGGTGCAAATCCTGTTGCAGGATGTACCGTACGTCGGTACGCTTCCAGGTGGTCTCGGACGGCATCTGGAAGTGGACGACCTTGTACAACAGCTAACTGAAGGCACGACTTCAGGACTCGGTTAAATCTTTCCACCTGCCCGTTACATTGGGGGTGGTATAATGACGTTCTCCTATGTTTGATGCCATGTTGACGCAAGAAATCTTGAAATTCATGGGAGGTAAACTGTACTCCATTATCTGACACAATCTCGCAGGGCAGTCCCTCGCGTGAAAAAACGTTCTTCAAAAAGCTGATGACAGTCGCAGAAGTCACAGAAGACGTGGCTTGGACTTCTGGCCACTTGGAGTGGTAATCTATGAGTACCAAAAAAACCTTTGACTGGCCGGTGCACGATCAACCGGGCCCACGATGTCGATTCCTAGCTTTTCCCAGGGCTGACTTGGAAACTGGATGGGCTGCAAGGGAGCCGGTGCAGCCTTCACTGGTTTGTCGGTAGCATGGCACACCGTGCAGTTCTGGATCTTGTTCTTTATGTGTTCATTCATCAACGGCCACCAGTAGTGTTCCCGGATCACACTTGTGGTTCTTGTGATCCCCTGATGAACTTCGTGTGCTACTTCCACGATCCGGTCTCGAAACTCGACAGGGACGACAAGTTTTTCTCCCTTGTACAAAATACCGTCGTACAGCGACAGTTGGTCTCTGACGTGATAGTAAGGCCGGAGATCTGGATTGGTTTTACTATCTTCAGGCCAAACCGAGGTAGTATAGCGGATGACTGAAGGAAGAACTATGTCATTGGCCGTAGCCTGTTGAAAACCGCCTTTCGACAAAGGAACCATTACGACGGAAACAACTTCCTCGTCGAATCTCATGCCCTCCTCAGTGTCAGACACTGGCAACCGTGAAAACGCGTCAGCAACGACGTTGGTGGCGCCCTTCTGAAACTCCATTTTGAAATTGTAATTCAGAAGTCGGGAGGACCAACGAGTGATCCTTAGAGGACGGATTCCGGAACCTTTGTTGGACAGCAACGTGACCAACGCCTGATGGTCAGTACGAATGACAAAAGACCTTCCCCACAGATACACGTGCCACTTTTCACACGCCCAAAGACATGCGAGAGCTTCCTTCTCGCCCGTGGAATACCTTCGCTCTGCATCAGTTAGCGAGCGAGACGCGAAGGCTACAGGACGAAGCTGGCTACCATACTGCTGCTGCAAAACAGCACCGAGACCGTACTGAGAAGCATCTGTGGCCACGACGATAGGCAACGTCGGGTCAAACATGGCCAAAATTGGAGCTTCTTGGATGGAAGTCTTTACTTTCTGAAAACTGGCCTCGACTTCCGGAGACCAGCTGAAACGAACTCCTTTACGTAGGAGACGACGCATCGGTTCGACGACCGTGGAACAATGAGGGATGAACTTGCTGTAGTACTCTACCAGCCCTAAAAATGCTCTTAACTTCACTGCATCAGAGGGAGTTGCAAAATTTAGGACCGCATCTACCTTGGATGACAGGGGTGCTAAACCTTTCACGGAAAGATGGTGTCCCAAAAATGAGAGCTCCTGTACTTGAAAAACACCTTTACGGTTTAGCTTCATTCCCGCTTGGGAAATTCGAGACAAGACACGACGGAGATTCTCATCGTGCTCCTTCAAAGTGGATCCATAAACGATGATATCGTCCAGATAGAACTGAACGCCTGGACAATCCCTTAGGATTTTGGACATGAGTTGCTGGAAAGCTGCGGGTGCGGATGCCAGCCCGAAACAAACTCTCTTAAAGCGAAATAACCCCTCATGGGTAATGAAAGACGTGAGGTCACGACTCACCGGGTCGAGACGGACTTGATGGTAGGCGGACGCCAAATCCAGCTTGGAGAAGATCGCCGCTCCCCGTAGAGAGTTCAACAGTTCATTGATGCAAGGAAGTGGAAACGAATCAATGACAACGGCCTGGTTCGGAGCTCGTAGGTCCACACACATACGGATGTTGCCATCGGGCTTGCGGACGACAACAATAGGTGACACCCACTCGGAGGCTTCGACACGTTCAATTACGCCCTCTCGCTCCAGCTTGAAAATTTCTTCGGAAACCCGATCCCTTAGGGTCATCGGGAGGCGACGGAGCTTTGATTGGACTGGTGGAACTGTGTGCCGCACCTTGACCTTGTGCGAGTGATTCTTCAGCAGACCCAAGCCCGGGCTAAAAAGATGTTCAAAATCTTCGAAGCCAGGTGGCAACTTGGATGCGTCTCGCTTCGAGGAACCACCAACAAGGCTCGTCGAAGGACTGGATTTCTCTGGATGACGCTGCATACCTTGGGGCGCTTGACTCCCCGGATGATCTTGTGGACCGTGTAGTCCGTGACTCTCCGGACTGTGGAGCTCTTGACTCTCAGTGATGACGCTGTGGATGA
>JAZHYW010041782.1:0-25180 GCA_037355805.1 Ixodes ricinus
TCCAAACGGGATAGAATTTGACGGCCGGTGGAAGAGCGCTAGAGGCGTTTGTATTGGCCTGTACAGTGTACCTCAACTAGCTCTGACGCCATGCTATGGAGCCCTAAGCTAAGGACATGCTGTGTGGAGTTGTTGAGTGGTAGTTTGAGTTCGGCCCTAAATGCTTGACGGATAAGTACGTCAATCTTCTGGGTTTCAGTAAACATCAGGGGGAGGTAACGAAGTGTGTAAGTGAGGAGGCTAACGCCGAAAGCATGCAGCAGGTGAGTCAAGTGTTTCACATGCAACCCTTTGCGCGGCATAGTGATTCGCAATATAAGCCGAATGCTTTGTTGCACTTGGGAGGAAATTTGGCGATAAAAGCAGAGTTCTTACGATTGTGTTGAATTAGTAGTCCAAGCACTCGCAAGGTGGTGACAATAGGGACCGGTTCTCCGTTAACATACACACTTATATGGGGGGAAGTGTGGGATTGTTCTGTCGGAGGTGCAAAAGGAGTGCAGATTCGGTCTGGAGAGTATGCTAACACAGCTTGCGCCGCAATGGTGTATACCGTGTGCGCACCAAGCTTGACGGTTTCCTCCAGTTCCGCGCCACTGCTCTTTGTGCCCCGTAGGGTGATGTCGTCCGCGTACATGCTGTGATGTAGACCCGGGATAATCTACGTCGCGGGTCTACATCACAGCATGGAAGTAAGTAAGAAAAAAATCTTGGTTCCTCTGAAATAGTACACAAATATAAGCAGGCACATAGAGCTGCAAGGTCGACGGGAATCAGTCACAGTCCAAAGAACTAACGCTCCATGGAGGGCCCATACCGGCTAAAGCGCAATTGCATTTCTTCGCTGAATCCAGAGTTGCCATTTTGTGTCGTTGCTTCGGTACTGGCAATATGGGAGGCCCGCAGTTGTAAATATTTTTTCACGAGCAAAACTTGAAAGAAAGCCGCTTCATCGCTGAGGCAATGCATCTTTGTCTCCTTCAATTGCATTTTGGACAGATGCCAACTGAATGCCAATCGAGCCTCACGTGCGCTGCATAATCAATCTCACGTAGCTTGGAGTACAGGGAAAACTACCTGCAAAAGGTAGAAACTTTGAGGGGTGCTGACCTTGTTTGGTAGCAAGTGCAGAGAAAGCAGCAACCGAAGTTACGAGCTCGGACTCTCAGCCCTCACTTCGGTCCAGGGTAACCATGGAACTTGGCGCAAGGTCCGCACACTCACCAAGGATCTGCGAACTTGTCCGTCACGTGATAAGTACATTTGTCTGGTCCGCGGACCTGGTTCCTAAGATTTGTCCACCGTGTGAATGAACCTTTATTGACCTATTTTGCCCATCCATCGGAAGTGGTCTTAAAGCGCGAACAAATGACGGCACAAAATCCGAACTTTCAGGATGTCGCAATCCTTGTGGTTGGCAGTAGAAGTCCCGAAAAAAAAAGAACCCACAAACGTGAGTGTCACTGTCGTCACGACGTCCCGACCCCTTACTCTCAAAGCTTCCGAGGACTGCAGGCTGGACAGCGACCTGCCGTACAACAAGCCTCTGTCACATTCACCCCCACTGCGGCGACCACCGCCAGGATCATGACTGGCGACAGTATGGCACTTCTATGATGTCATCAGGCGGAAAGCGGGGGTCCACATGTTTGGACACGGTAAACACACCAGTTGGAGGTGCGGTCAAGACACCATAACAAAACTGCAGTTTCGTTTTTACGGGCTGGAATTTTTCTTCTTTTCTTTTCGTATCGGATTACTACCAAGTGGATGAGTCGCACCTTGAGTTTATAAAAACCAGAATAAGTTAGGTCCTTGAACATTGTTTAAGTGTTTCAATGAGATGCTTGCAGTGACCTTTTTGTGACTGATAAGTTAATGGACTTGGCTACACGAGCTAAAATGCTTGCGGTTGCATTTTCTGGTTATTCTAAAGTCTATTCCCGATCAGTCACGGGGTTATGTGTAAAACGTTGTGCATAGTTAACGGCGACACCAGTGACCCCGGATTTCACTGATCGTTATGCGCATGCTTTCGCCAGTTCACTGACTGCCAACCTCGCTAGCAGATGGCAGAGAGCAAGCGAAACAGGTAGGCTGCATTTAAAGAAACAGTTTTACGAGAGTAGTGTCCATTTCCTTTTGCTTGGAAGGCCTTGGTACATCATTTGTTTAGACTGGTTATCTAATAGGCAATTTTGATTTTATCCTGATTTTTAATGGACTGTTTTTAAATCTTCCTACGGATTTGCACGAAAAAAACGTACATGGCACGAAAATTGTTGACCACTTTAAAATTTTTGTTCAATAATTCGTATTCACTGTCGAATGATTTTTCCAACGCCTTGTCACAGCTGTTAAAACAAACCGTGCTTGAAAACAATTGTAACACGCATTAACTAAACATCGTGACAACCACACATTAAATTGCATTTAGCAGTCTGAACGCAGTAATTATTCAACTGTTTAAAACTGCCAAACGAGCACGCAATGCCACTGTTTTACTTATCATACACGTCTTTGGTTCGTTTAATAAAAAGCGCCGCCAGTCACCCGAAAGGGCAACTAAACCCTGACGTCATCTTGAAAGATAACGCGACGCATGTCAGACGGGGCACGTTTCAATGTCACAATGCTTTTGCGCTTTAGCGCGTAAAGTTAAAAGGGGAGGGGTTGAGATGCCGAGATTAGTGAAGAATCCATTTTAATTCGTCTTGTGCCATGATATCCGAAACCAAATTTAGCTAGAATCGGGGTGGCGACTGCCATTCAATGTGGCGAGGCCCGTTTGACGCAGAGATTTGCACGTGTGGTGATAAACTTTAAATAAAGTTACTCATGTTATTTATGAAAAGTGTGCGGCTATGGGTTTTAATACGGTTTTATTCGTGCGGAAAGTAACCTTTAAACTCCCCTTCAAAAAAGTCTTGCAACAATGGAAATAATCTATGTTATTGGGGAACACTGGGTAGTGGACACCATCTTGAAGGATGTCCTTGATTTGATTACTAGCGCCCCCCCCCCCCCTTACTATTTTCGCGTTGTGGTGAAAAGGTCGTAGGTGAAAAACAACTGCCACTTTATTTCACGCTTAACATTTCTTTTTGTTGTTGTTGTTTTTCGCCTCGTCTTAAGAATCGTGGATTCAACTGAGTGGTGCAATTAATTTATTCAAAAACGTGAGTGGGACAATTCCTTGCACGGTTTCGGGACACATTAAGGTCTGCAAATGACTCCGTCTGCCAACATTGTTCCTAGATCGCCAAATGTCGTTTTGTCTGGGACAATATAAAGAGGCAGTCATATCTGTATTCACTGTATGTAAATGATCAGCATGGACTATACAAATATAAACAGGGAGAGCAATACGAATTGGCTATAGAATAGGCTGTAGGAACAGAAGCTGAGGGGATGAAAACACGAGGGGGCGTCAAAGCGCAGAGCTAAGAGTGGACTGATAAATAGGTAAACAGAAAGGATGGGTTCCTTTCACGGTGGAACAAATACATTTAGGTGGTGACTCTGGCCGCTCTTCCCGCGAGGAGCGAGCGACCACATCGTGTTCGGAGCCAGCATCGAACCAGGAGTATACTCTGTTTCACCTTATGATGTACCGCAGGCTGCAAGCGCGAGCTCCTTGTTCTGCGGCACATCTCGGCGGCACAATCTCTCGTGACTTAAGAGCGGCTGCAAACGCTATGAGCTCGGGCTTCTAGCCTTCGCTGCGGTACAACATAAGGTGAAACGAAGTATAGTTACTTCCGCGTCGCCGCGGAGGGCGCTGAGGTGTGAGCACCGTGGGTACGAGGTCTCTCCTCGGTGGCTACGGTTTCGGGGGCGTAGCTTGCTCGCCTTTTTCGCGTTGTGGTTGTGGTGTGCGGCCAGTGGCTGGACTCATGTTTTGCTTTGGTGCTGTGTCGACCAAAGGTGCCACCTTCGTGCACGAAGGTAAGCCTTAACCCAAATAAGAAGTTATGCTATAAGGATGGGAAGGACGTGCTTCGATCCCAACTGCAATTCTGGGTACCGGAACTGTGCAGAGCGAGTGTCCCTGTTGAAAGCTCCATCTAATGACGTTCGCCTGGAGCAGTGGCGTCGTGCAATCCCGAGGGCCGTTCGCAAGTTACTACCTAGTCTCCTCATCTCGTTGACCAAGTGAAGACCAAGCTTCACGGTCTAATTTCTGTCGAAGACTGGGAATGCGAAGATGTCTGGGCAGAAAAGGCTGAATAAACCAAGGCTGTGGACTGCATACTATATTGTGTAACTGGGTTTTTGAGTGTGAAAATGAAAAAAAAAGCTACATGCTGCCCTGCATGCCGATCCGCTTCCAGCATCGACAAAAACACTTCTGCCGAAGCGGCACTGACAAACGTGAAGAACAGAGGAGGCCTTATCCACCCCAGCAAGATCCTTTTCCAGCAACTGAAGAACGCGGAACAGTTCTTCGTGAAAAAAAGCCACCAGACAATCGAAAGTGTACTTGACACATGCACAATAACGTTTCCATGAGCTAAACACAAAGAAGAAACAGTTGCCCTGTTGCTCCACTACTACTTCAGCATGCGAATGCGACAACACTGTCAGGATATTACCATGAGTATGAACAAACAAGCTAAAAAAAAAGAAATCAGCAAAGCAGCGCTAGTCTTAGTTTTAGAGCATGGGCGAGAAACACAGGGTGTAGGAGATTGCATTCCTTGGTAGCTGTATATTAACATTTTGTGTACTTTTTAAAGGGAAAATATTGGTTAGGTCTTTTTTGCAGATGAGAAGTGATTTATGTCCTATAACCACTACTATTGTTTGACTTTCAGTCACTGTGTCATCATGTCAGTCAGTATGCCAACATACTGTGTCATCATTTCGTCACTATGTCATCATAAATATAATTTTTTTCTGCTCACAAGGTCTGTATGTTCCACAGTACAAGTTCACATTGTATGTATAAACCATTTGTAATCCTATAACCTTTTTGCGCATGTAAAGAATTATTTTGGCCCCACTATGTGACATTATTAAAAAAAAGATTTTCAATAAGAAGGCAGGAGCAGGGTGGAAAAAATCACCCGACCTCCTATAAAGCCACGCAATGTGTGTCAACTATCTACGGAACTGTTACCAAAGATGCTTTTTGACAAAACATGCGAGCATGACCCAGCTGTTTACTCTAAATTACTCCAAAATATTGAAAGCCCAGTAGATTATGCCGGGAAGTTTTATATTTATACAATTATTTTTGTCACGTTAAGTCATCATCGCAATGTTCTCGTTTAAGAAAACTGGAACCGCATGGGGGAAAAGGCAATCAGTGCCAGTGCGCCAACATAAATCCATCCTTTCAGTACACAGTACACAGGGGCCGAGTAATGAATGCATAATGTCCTTCACAAGCCCTCTATACAAGCCTTCACAAGCCCCTCTAAACTTGGGCGCCGTCTATCCCCGTGCGCGTGAAGCGCGCTCGCGCGCCGAACATAATGTGGTCGCCGCGTGAGACAGAGAGTCATCGCCTAAATGTATTTCTTCCACCGTAGTTCCTTTGCGTGTACAAACTGCGATCAGAGCTTGGCTTTGTAACGTCCTTGCGCTCTCTCCTTTCCTTCTCTCTCTCACTGTCTGTTCGTAGAGGGGGGTTCACAAGGCTTGTTGTTCGGTCACTATTTGTGGCGAGATGTTTTGGTGGCGCCCTCCTATGGTTCCCTCTCGTGACGTCATTACCTTGCGAACAACAAGTTCGATGGTGTTTGTAAATAGCATGGTGGAAGCTTCAAATAATTGCGCTATCAAAGCAACACTGCAAACACCGTCAAAATTAAAGTTCTTACATTTCTCTTATTTGCGTCGATGACAAATCCTTTGCCGACGTCATAGTCAGCATTCGGCCAATCGTAAAAGGCCGACCACAGCGACGCTTTCGATCGCGCACGAGAGAATGCTAGGAACACAGGTACACGCGTAGCACGTGCTGGCATCTGCAACAGAAACTGTTCGAAAGAAATTATCTAAAAACAAATGCCACTCTGCACGTTCCTTTCTTGACGACTGCTTTTTGTTATTTGCTTCGGTTCTTTTTTCTAAGGAGATGGCGATCGCGTGCAGCAAGTGTACCTACGCTTCTAATAATTATCTTTGGTGCTTCGGTAATTTAAGGGAAGCTCCATTGGTGTCTAATGCACGAATATTTCGTAAGCACATCCACGTCTGTCTACGTCTCGTTTCACATAAAAAGAAGGAATTTTGCGACTCCTCTTCCTGGTATCCGACAGCTGCGATTGCTTTATCAGCTTTACGAAGCGCAGCCGACTCTGTGTAGAACTTTTACGATCTTTTGCGCCTGCATATTAAATACAATTCGCCGTCATTTTTTTTAAGGTTTGATCTTTTTTTTGTTTATGCCACAAGTGTTCGCTCCTCTCAACGTAAACCATGACTTCATCCAGCACTTCCAATGTTAAAACCAAATTATTTTTTAAATTATTTTCCACAAATTGCGAGTAAGATTAACAAAGTGAATCGCCTTCGCGTACTTGGGGACAGACACTTAAAGTAAATGCTCAGGGGCCGTAATTGACGGGACCAACGAGACCAAGGGACCGGGATATCGCCATATGTTGTGACTGGTCATAGGCTTGGAGCTGGCCAATCGCAGCAGACTGCGATGCCAGATTTCTTGCCAGGCGGCACAAAGTATTAGGTCAACACTGGAGGTAAAAAGCGGGTGACTCGGTCCAATGGGCCATTTGCTTTATTACCCAAGCATCAAGGAGAATGCAGGGATTGGTGCTCCACGCGCCACACGCGCACGCCTTCCCCGTATAAAAGATTCGAAGTAAATAACCAAAATAAAGCGTTGACGAACGCGCGTGCAAGATACAATTTGTTTTAGGTTTTTGCTTTAGAATATTTACTACTGCTGAGGCCAGCACGTGTGGCGCGTAAAACACCAATCCCTGCATTCTCCTTGATGCTCGGGTAATATAGCAATAGGTCTATATTGGGTTGTGTTCAAATATACGTGCTCAATATTTTACTGGTCTTTACTCCTCTTTAGTGCTTCCTCAACCTTAAGTTTTATTCTCCGATACGGGTTGCCTTGTTCACTGCTCTGAAATATTTCCTTTGAAGCACACAGCGGAGGGCAGCCCTCACGATGTACAGGCGTGATTTCCCATCATCGCGCCACACAGCCTCCAGTGGCATCCCAATCCACCAGGCTCCTGCGGCACGCCAGATGGCAGAGCCTGAAACACCGTAGAGGTGTGGCCTCAATCAGGTTGCTCTGCCTCCTAGTGGGCAAAGGTACCCGTGAAGTCTGTTTTGCACCGCGCCTGAACAAGCGCACCGGCGCTCTGCATCCCCCCCTACACACACACACTTTAGTGCAGACACTGCGCCACAGCACGTCGTGACTCTTACGTAGTGCAACCGTCTGGAGGTCATTGCCTCCTCGCATTGCGCCGACATTCTCCGACAACCGCGATGATATTTGGGAGCTGCGCAGATCAATCCCAGTTCCCTCGTAGTGTGTGTGTAGGTGCTTGCGAGTGACTGAGACAGTGTGTGTTTGTATGTATCGTGTGGGTGTGTGTCTGTGTACGTCCGTGTGTGTATTTGTACGTGTCAGCGTGTGCACGTGCTTCATCTCTAATAACTTCTTTTGGGTATGTCGTTGACCCGTCGCCTGTTCCTATTCTATTTGTTCTCGTCTTACTTTTTTATTTTTGTTTCTTAGTTTTAAAGTATAGCGCCTCTGTGTCGGTGTCAAAGGCATCAAACGCGCATGGGCGCAATGTCTTTAAGGGGATCGGTGGCCGAGTGTGCTTGCGTACACAGCTGGAGCAAGTGGAGCGAAAGCTGACGCTGCAGAACCCAGGGATTCTGGACTCAATTCCGACCCCTCCCCGTTTCGATCTGGATGAGCATCGTACCGGCGTGCGGTCGTGTATCACTACTGCCGCCGTGCACGCTAAAGTCCCCAGGCTTGTGGATTTGCCGCACTGGCTTAATTGCTCATCTGCAGCTGAGAGACGAATCTCCCGTTGAGGCAGACTAAATTGAGGCTGTATAAACATACACACATTTTTTCCCATATGCCCTACCCTGAACAAGTACACACCGAGTGGCACTGTGCACGAAAAATATAACGAAATGCTACACAATTCGATACAATGCAATATTGGTGAATGCTGTAAAGCCATCTATTTTCGGGGCCCCTATTTTTCTCGATTCATTCACAAAGGACATAATCGTGGCTACTAAATTTAGTGAATTCCAGACACCTGCATTGAAAATCTTAAGGACCGAAATTTTCGGGGGTCCTTAAATTTCGCGAATTTTTTATTTAGTAATATTCTCGAACATTAAGGGCTCGCGAACATTGAGGGTTTCACAGTAGTAGGACAAGGTTGGTATAGCCGGTCAATATTATCAATATTACCCGGCGTATTTCCAATATTGGTAAATATTGGGACAATCCTGGTATAGCTGGCCAATATCATCCCACCATATGCACCAAATATTGGTAAAAATTAGAACAATCTTGGTACGACTAGACAATAGCACAAACATTGTTCCAGTGTGTCCCGGATTGGAAAAATATTTGGACAATCTTGGCATATTTTGTAAAAATGCGGACAACCGTGGTACAGCTCGCCAATATCACGCCACTATGCACCAAATATTGGCAAATATTGGGACAATCTTGGTATGTCGCGCCACAGTATCAACATTTTTCCAGTATGTGTCCCGCATTGGAAAATATTGGGACAATATTGGTATCGTAGGACAATATCTTATTAAAAAACCGTCTGAGGGGCCCACAAGGATATCTGAAAGGTATTGGCGTAACTATCAAAAATTTCCGAGAGCTCTTAAATATTCCTCAAAGTTTTTCATTAGGTCTGCGTACCCTTCAAGAATCTTTTAGGAGTGCCAGAAGCCGGTCATAGTTATTTGAGAGGTTGGTGGGGTCTGTTGCAAACACTTTCGAGAAAGCACATGCACAATCGAACTTGTCTTACATGGTCTGGTGGAGAAACACGTTGCCCTTCAATATATATGAGTTGGGGAAGCCGCTTGTCCATTTTGTATCAGACGGCCGCGACGAGCAATCGCTTAGTGTTTGCTTACTATCCTCCACGTGGCATCTATTTCCTGAAGCAGCTCAGTGTTCGGATAATAGAGGGGGTTTCTCAATGCCCGTTTTCTTGCGCCCCTTCGTAATTCCGGCTTTAGAAGATGGTACAGCGAGCGAAGGCAACGGCGGAGAAGCCACCGGGATGGCACTATGAACGACACTGTGACCGCGCTTGGGATTTCGTTAACTTGTTTGTTAGTGCGCGTGCGTGTTTCTGTTTGTGGGTGTGTGTGTATAGACGGGTGCGCGTGTGCGTGTGCACCTGACTTGTTTTAGGAATTGAAATTTTTGTGTACCACGAAAATATTTTGGCGACAATAAAATCTTTTGCCGGTCTTCGATCTGATAGGTCTACAGCTGCTTGCGCTCGGGTTTCAGTACACGTTGGACACGTTGGTTCTTTTTTTCTCTGTGTTTTTTTATCTATATTTCATAATCATTTGGGTTTCAAAAGCATTGAAATGCCGAGGACGCGGAAGCATTGATCAGGTCTAAAGGGCTGATGGGTCTTATACACTGAAGGGGTTTGAGGGGTTGAGAGCAACCCCTTAAGGCATCAAGGGTGAATTGGATATTGCCAATATTACCCCAGTGTGTGCCTAACTTTAGGTAAATATTGCCACGCGCAGGGCAGAAGAAGCAACGCTCCGTCATGGAATTCTAGAAGGCTCGCGTTTATTCTTACTCGGGGCATAACTTTCATCATTTCGTTCTATACTTCGTTTCACCTAATGTTCGAGCGCGGACGATGTCATAAGCCGAAGGGTCAATGAAACGGTGCAAAAATCGCAACGTCTTGGTTTACTCTTTTCGCTTGATAGGACAAGCAGGCGGACGAGCAAGCACACAGACACGGCAAACAGCGGCTGGTTTTCTTAGGTGCAGAGAGCACGCCATGACAATGTGTCGTTTTCGCGGTTTGATTGGCCCTTCGGGTTATAACATCGGCCGCGCTCGGACCTAAGTGAAACGAAGTATAGTTCTTGTTCTCAAAATTGCCTGTTCATTTTTGCTCCGAGCGCCTGGCGCTCGAAGCTTCATTGCCAAATTTTTGAGATAGTCACAAATGCTAGATAAGAAACTGCGCGATACCTTGTCGAGTCAGTCTCCCTCTTGCTGTCTCCTACGCCGCCGATTCGCCGCCCGCTTTCTGCTGCCTCGACATTCGTTCTTTTTTTTCTTGCTTGCGCAAGTTCGCCGATGAAACCTTTATTTTTTGTTCACTCTTCATCCTCTCGTCCCCTTCATTCGCGCCAATATTGAGGCAAGCTTGGCGTAGCTGCGTAATATTCTCTACCAGCACACTTCCCTGGCTCATACTTGGGCCAGATTGGCGCTAGCTTGGGACAGGCTTAAGCCAAGTTGTCTCAAGCTCGCGCCAGTCTGGCCCAAGCCTGCGCCAAGTAGCGTGTGCTACTTGGGATTGCGTGGGCAGACCACGAGGGTCCCACGTCGGTTTTGTAACTCAGGCCCAAGACGGGTTCACTTCGACAGCCTACCTGGGCTGCCTGGTGGGACCCACAGGGGGCCTAATGGGCAGCCCAGATGGACTTCTATTGTGAGAGCCTCAGTGGCCCTACTACGACAACCCCCGAGGGCCCCCTTGTCAGGCCCAGAAGGGCGTAGGTCGGGAGCCAACATGGGCCCCCCTTGTGGGACCCACAGTGGGCCTACGTGAGCAACCCACATGTGGTCCCCCGGGAACCTAGTTTGTTCTCTGTAATTTCATTGTTTCCCTACGCAGTGGGGTATTCCAGTGCATCCCGAATTCAACATGCCTTACTTCTTCCATCTGCCTACTGGTAATAATTTTAACATTATAATATATTAATGAAATCTCTTGAGCAAGACCCATAAAAATTTGGCATTCTAAGTGTACAAAATGAACAACAAATTCTACACGTTTCCATATAAAATTATATTGGATAAATAATAAGGATACAGAAACAGTTTGAGCCATCTACGGACATACTACACTCCCACGAGGGTGCTTGGGTTCACCCCATTAAACACCCTTAAATTAAACAATCGGCGTAAAACTTACATTCTATGTAATACGACCTTCAATACCAAAGGCCGTTTGTTTCTTCATCAGTGCTTGCTCACTAGCATTTTCCTGTCTGCTTATCATGCGTATACAGCTGTTTCTCCTACGCTCGACGTTAGCTAAACATTTCATACCATTTATTCAGTCCTGTCTTTTTGAAAGGACGATGTTAATGTAGCTTTCTTCTCAGGCACTGCCTAAGCGACTTCGAAAACCACTGAGGATACTTAGTGTTACGAGACATTTTCTTCGGTACATATATGTCCAAAGCTTGCTTTGGCGTTTCCGTTAGTTTTGTGGTGCATGACTCAGCACATGTTTCTCCTAGTGTAGCGCTCCGATCAAACTCGGTAACATACCGGTGCAAACCGAAGTAGTCGTCTTGTTGGTAACAATACCACGACTGCTCATAAAAATCTCTCCATTTAACTGGGATATAACACGATACTACAAATGATTTGTGATAGTCGTCCACACCCGTGGGAAATTTATTTGCGACAGAAATGTCAATTCTTGACGTAGCCAGTGCTAAGTCGAAGACATTTCCTGACTAATTTCACGCAGTAGTGTATTGCTGTAAGCCAGGAAAATGTGCAAAATCTAGCAGACAGTTTATTTTTAATTTTGTGAATAAGTTATTCACCACCGAAATTCCAGTCTCCCATTCAAACTTAGGAAGGAAAAAGGAAGGAACAGGTCTACAGAGATATGTACATGAAAGCCAGAGACATTTATCTCACTTATAATAAAATTAATCTCTTCACAAAAATACTTTGATCAGAGAGGGGAAAGTAATAGTTACTGATCAGGTAACTAACACCATCATTTCACATTATTTCAAAGCAAACACATTCTTAATACTCTTCTAAATCACTCATTTTTCGAGACTTTAAACTTGTATCTACTGCAGTTTAGAAACGGCCTCCATATATTTGACCAGATAAATTGTATTCAGGGTCGCGCCTAAACATATTGAACTTTGGAGGAAAATATTGATAACTTGACATGCACTCAGCCAGCCATGTTTTCGTGATACAGATTATCTTATACGGGCACTTGATAACTTCCGACATAAATTCAACCGCTTTCGTTTCTTGCCCTTTAACATTTTGGTAATACAGTGTACATTCTTCACTCATGGCCTCCCTTTTTTCGCTAGTGTGCCGAAAAATTGCCTAAACAGGTAGCCAACCAGCTAGACTTCTGCGACGTTGATTTTATCACAATCACTCCGATTAACAGAGACGTGGAACGAGGTGTAGCATTAAATTTTTAATCGCAGCTTCGTACACACAACATTTTTTTGTGTTAATTTCAGACTCTAGCAATTCCGTGATGTAATCAAGCATCGTTGCCGGCTGTAGCCTGGTTACAAAGAGTTACAAAATCCAATAAATACACAAAAAACTTCTGATTCGTCTGTGGAGGCCAGAAAAACATATTTGTATACTCGACTCGAGATAAAGGAGGAAGCACAGTCATTGTCAGCACTGGAAGGTAAGTTGGTGAAGTGCCGTTAAAATAATCGGAAAGTGGTATTCCTCACACTCTTTCACCATGTAATGAAAGTGTATGTATTGATTTCTTTGGATTGCGGCGTTAAGGAACCTCGTTTATTTACTGCCACACAATGGCGGGGCGCTTTTTGTGCGTGTCATGAAAAAGACGTTTGTGATAATTTTACCTCGCTTTTTTTAAGTGTCGATCTAAGTTGACTACGATGTTCCTTGAACGCAGTAATATCACGATAATCTCTTCACGCGAGGTAAGTCTGATACAAGCGATTTTGTTTCTGAATTTTCGCTAAAATATGTGGCGCAACCCATGATTTCTTTAATAAATGTTTAAACATGACCGTCTTTTAGAAAAATACGCAACCTAAATAGATTTAAACGTACTAGATAAACTCGTCATATCCGCTACTCACAAAGTGTTTCAAAGATACAGTGCTGCGCTGGCAGAATTTCACATCTACGAAGGACACAACAAACGCCCCGTTTTTCAAACACTGCACTGCTCCCGTGCGCTCGCGTGGACTTGTCCTGGCCTACAGACTGAGCGCACTTGCCTACTTATAGCTGCAGGTCTCCAACACAGTGTACCCACCAGCTACCATAAGTGGCCGCATGACAACCACCATCACAAAACATTGCTTCAATTCATCCATACCACAGGCCTTGCAGCATAGATATAAGACATTTATGCCTAAAGGCAACCCCCTACGTAATTCAAAAATAAAAGGAAACTTTCTAAGCCCATGCACGTCTGTCTACGTACCGTTTCACTTAAAATGAAGGGATTTTGCAGCACTTCTTCCTGGTATCCGTCAGCTGCGCTTGCTTTATCAGCTTTACGAAGCGCAGATTTACGATCGTTTTACGCCTGTATTGGAAATACAATTTGCCGTCATTTTATAAGGTTTGGTCTTTTTTTATATTTATGCCACACTTGTTCGCTGCTCTCACCGTAAACTATGACTTCATCCAGCACTTCAAATGTTATAGGAAAATCATTTTAAATTTATTTTCAAGAAATTGCGAGTAAGATGAGCAAAATGAATCGCATTCGCGTACTTGGAGACAGGAACGTAAAGTAACTGTTCAGGGGCCCTAATCGGCGGGAACAGCCGAGACCAAGGGACCGGGATATCGCCACATGTTCCGACTGGTTATAGGCTTGGAGTTGGCCAATCGCAGCAGACCGCGATGCCAGATTTCTTGCCAGGCGGCACAAAGTATTAGGTCAACACTGGAGGTAAAAGTGGCTGACTCGGTGAAATATTAGGTCGTGTTCGAAGATATGTTCTGAATGTTTTAATGGTCTTCACACCTCTTTAGTGCTCCCTCAACTTAAGTTTTGTTCTCCGAAAGTAGACCCTTCGCAACTGCTATGAAGGACTGTCTCGGAAGCACACAGGGGAGAGCAGCCCTCAGCTCTGAAGGCGCGATTTCCCATTATCGCGCCACAGAGCCTCTAGGGACATTACAATCACCAGGCTCCTGCGGCACGCCAGGTGGCAAAGCATGAAACACTGTAGGCGAGTGGCCTCAAGCAGGTTGCTGTGCCTCCTTATGGGCACAGGTACCCCTGAAATCTCTTTTGGTATTTCTTTTTGCCTTTCTACACTGCAACGTGCATGTAAAACTCAGTGTCAAATAAGATTCAAATTATGTTTTAAAGAACTGAATTTTTGGTCTATGGTTCATAATCATTTGGGTTTCTAAAGGGTAGAAAGGCTGAGGATTCGGTACCATTGTGGAGATTTCTAGGGCTAAGGGGTTTGATAACTGAATGGGTTTGAGGGGCTGAGAGGGTATTATAAGGCATCGAGGGTAAGTAGGATATTGACAATATTACTCCAGTGTGTAACTAACATGAGGTAAATACTGCTACGCGCAGGGCCGTACAAGCAACGCTCGGTCACGGAATTCTAGAAGACTCGTGTTTATTCTTACTCAGGGCATAACTTTTATCCTCTCGTCCTAGTTCTTGTCCTCGAAAATGCAAGTTCATTCTTGCCCCGAGCGCGAGACGCTCCATGTTTCTTGGGCGAATTTTCGAGATAGTCAAGCACGCTAGATAAGGAGCTGCGCGATACCTTGTTGAGTCAGTCTCCCTCTCGCTGTCTGTTTCGCCGCCAATTCGCCGCCCGCTTTCTGCTGCCTCGACGCTCGTTCTCTATTCTGTTTCACACAAGCTTGCCTATTGAACATTAATTTTCAGTTCATTGTTCCTCCTCTCGTCGCCTTCAATCGCGACAATATTGAGGCAAGCTTCGCGTAGCTGCCTAATATGGAGTGGGCAGAGCGCGAGGGTCTCACTTCCGTTTTGTAACTCAGTCTCTAGACGGGTTCAAATGGACAGCCTAGCTGGGCTGCCTCGTGGGACCCACAGGAGCTTATTCGGGCAGCCCAGATGGAGTTCTATTGTGATAGTCTCAGTGGCTGCACTAGTGCAGCCCACGAAGCGATTGTTGAAATTGCCAGCTTGAGGGCGATACATTACAGATGGTAGCTGACGCCCGTGTTTCAGGCTCACAATTTTATTGTCATCTCTGGTTTCATTGAATGCGTCAAGTATTTCGCACTGAATATCTTTTTTGACACAAATGTAAACCCCGCCTCTCGTTTTCCAGTTGGGTTTAAGATAAAAATGATTGTAACTAGATCAAATGAAAACACCTTCACTTTGGTACCATGTTTCGAAAACCATTCTTACTTGAAACATCAAGAGGAACTGGTATAAAAGTATAATAAAACTGCCACTCTTACATTTCATTGAACGTATATTTAGGTGCAGGATAGAAGTCATGCCTTTTACTTTTGCGTGTTGCTTTCCTTCCTCGTGTAACTAGGCAGGCAATGAAGCAAGAGCCTGCCTGCCTGCCTTCTGTGTTTCTAAATATTAAAATATTGTAGGAGAAAAAAATGTGTTATATTTATGTATGTAAATTAAATCGAACTGTCATTGTTGGCAGCATGGTAAACCAATTACTAAACCTTGGACTCAATGAGGCAAAGTTGGATGCCCAAGTTTGGTTAGGAAGATGTGATCAATCTAGGACAACATTGGCGAGGTTAATGCTGACAAAAGGGGCCATAAGTGTTGTGGGGATTGTGATCCCTCAACATTCTGTCGCGTCAGCGTCTTGGCGCGCCGTGGCGGCCGCGCTGGCGTAGCGAGAGGTGGCGCTGCTTACCACCGTGAGTGGCTTCCTCCTCTCCCCTTTGGGGCGATTTCCATTACGAACCCCCGCACAAAGGAGATCGACGTGTCGCTCCTTGATTGGCCCTTTCGCCTCCGCTGTTATCTTAAAACCAGCGGACGGCGGGATCGCTGGGTCTTCTTCCTGGCAACGGCAGTTCAGCGGCGTTCATGGACCACGACTGCGCGGGACTCGTCAGGCGGCCCCGCTACCCCAGCCAGCCGCGGGCCAAACCAGCAACCCGTCGTTTTCGGGGGCCGATGGGATCGACATCCGGCCAGGGACTGCCCGCTCGTCATCTTCGGGACCCGCGCCGCGGTCGGAAAGCTTGCCGACCAGGGACCAACTGTTCCCGTTCGTCCCGTGGACAAGTCCATGCGGCTGTGGGACCTGCGCTCTCCCAACTGCCAGGGGGTGATGCACCTGACGGTACGTCCCGTGGGCAGCTTCGACCTGGAGGGCCTCATCTTCGCCGTGCGGCTCTACTCGGCGCCGGTCGAGCTCTACGACCTGCGCGCCTTCGACAAGGGCCCCTTCAACACGTTCCAGCTGCCCCAGAACAAGGAGTGCGACTGGACGGGGCTCAAGTTCAGCCCCGACGGGAAGAGCATCGTTCTCGACCAACGGGGCGGTCACCCACCTCATCGACGCCTTCCAAGGCGGTGCCCCTGGAGGCCTCCTTCCCCATAACTCACAGTTCGTCTTGAGCGGGTCGACGGACGGCCGTGTGGAGCACGGCGGAGGGCGTGGGGGGTTCTACCGACGGCAGTGCTCAACTGCGACCACACGGACCCTGTTCGCTGCGTCCACTTCAACCCCCAAGTACAGGATGCTCGTGGCGGCCTGCTGGACGATCTGGGCGACAACGCGGCCGTAAGAGACTGGGGGAGTTGTCCCGGGCATTGTGGCCACTGGCGGCCTTTTTATTTTTTTTATTTATTTTAGTTAGATGTTGTGTGTTTGTTTGTGTCGGTCTACCCGTTTGCGGGTGACTATTGGCTAAGGAGGGGGAGTGTGGGGATTGTGATCCCTCAACATTCTGTCGCGTCAGCGTCTTGGCGCGCCGTGGCGGCCGCGCTGGCGTAGCGAGAGGTGGCGCTGCTTACCACCGTGAGTGGCTTCCTCCTCTCCCCTTTGGGGCGATTTCCGTAACGAACCCCCGCACAAAGGAGATCGACGTGTCGCTCCTTGATTGGCCCTTTCGCCCCGCTGTTATCTTAAAACCAACGGACAGCGGGATCGCTGGGTCTTCTTCCTGGGATTTCGGCGGCGGCGACATCGGGGAACCGTCCGTGCACCGGTGAGCGTTTTACCCCGTCCTTTGTACCTTTCTGACCGACCGTTCGGCCGTGGACTACCTCCACTCCGACGGCGTTCACCAGCTTATAGCCGTGT
Organism: Ixodes ricinus; assembly: GCA_037355805.1. Lineage (NCBI taxonomy): Eukaryota > Metazoa > Arthropoda > Arachnida > Ixodida > Ixodidae > Ixodes > Ixodes ricinus. The sequence continues at coordinate 17,287 of JAZHYW010041782.1, forward strand.
CTTTTGTATTTGTTTTGCATTGTAAATAAACAGAGTTTATCACCGTTACCAACGTGACTGGTGTCTCTTTGCGCTCGACGAGCAGCATGCCACGCGAGTACGAACCCGCTTCGCGGTAGAGCGTCTCGCCGCGAACGTGGTACTCCCAAAGGCAGTGGCTCCCATGAGAGATCCTGCGTGGAACGAATATAAAACAATATTAGGGAAGAAGAGTAGCCAACATTGGCCCGGAGGACGGTACCAATATAGAGGCAATCTTGGGAAATCGGGTGCAGCCAATATTGGATAGAGTAAGTGCACCGATAGTGTACAATTTTCGGGAAGTGGCTTTAGCCTATGTTGGGTGGAATATGTGTGCATATATTGGGGAACGTTATGCAACCAATATTGGCTGAAATGTAAACACCGATATTGGTTGATATTGGGGCAGTTCATGTAGCAAATATTGGCTAGAGCTCGTGAATCAATATTGATTAATATGTAAAAGGTTCATGTAGTCACAAGTAAATATGTACCAACGATGCGTCCACAGTAAAGCTCAATATTGGTACTTGATATTGGACCAATATAGCACCGAGGTGCACTTTCGACTATTGGCCGATGTCTTGTACTAATATTAACCGACATGGGACGAATGGAGGACCCATAATAGTGTTCTGCCTGGGTTCAGTAATTTAGAGAAGGGTCTCTTGGTGCCTGATGCACAAAAAGCTTGTAAAAGCGCGTATCCCTCTTTACATTCAGTTTCACATAAGCAGAAGGGATTTCGTGACTCTTTTTCCGCAGTCATATTATGTGGCACCCGACAGCTATGCTTGCTTTATCAGTTTCACGAAATGCAGCCGACACTGTCGAAACCTTTTACAATCTTTCGACGCGTGTATGTAAAATACACTTCGCCGTCCATTTTTTCGGGTCTAGCTTTCTTTCATGCTAGCCACAAGTGTTCTGTGCTGTCACCGAGAACAATAATTTTATTCGGCATTTCAGATGATGAAAGTCAACGTTTTTTTTTAGAGCGCAGCTCTTAGGCGCCCGTTTCCGGCTTGAGCAACGTCGCCGTCAACGTCGCCGGCGGCGTCGGCGTCGCCGTCGCCGTCGGCGTAATCCGCACGGTGCATCATGGGAAATATCACATAATGCACCGCGCGGAAAGGAGGAGGGAGGAGGGAGGAGGACGAGGGAGGAGGAGGGGAGGAGGATGAGGGGGGAGGGAGGAGGAGGGGAGGAGGAAGGGCGAGGAAGGAGAAGGGGAGGAGGAAGGAGGAGGGGTTGAGGAGAGGAGGAAGGGGAGGAGGAGGGGAGGAGGGGGAGGAGGAAGGAGGGGAGGAGGAGGAGGAGTGGAGGAGAAAGAGGAGGGGAGGAGGAAGGGGGGAGGAGGACGGAGGAGGGGAGGAGGGAGGAGGAGTATTTGGTAGGATGAGGAGTTGAGGAGGAGGGAGGGGGAGTATACCTTCCCCTCAGTACCATTCCCTCCTCCTCCTCAAGAGCTGCGCTCTAGTTCGGCGTTACAGGGAGTTGTAAACGGCTTTCATTTTTTTCTTCTTTTGACATTTTTTTCTAATAAGTAACGAGGAAGATGATTGAAATTAATCACCATTAGGTACTTGATGACCGGCCCCGATGTAACCGCTCAGGTACCCTAACCTACACGTAAAGACCGAGGGACCAGGACATTGCCACCTGCTCCGGTTGGTCAGCGGAGTGGAGCTGGCTAATCGCAACACGCGGTGATGTCTCTCTCCCTTGGGTCCGCTTGGCCCTGCCATGTAGATTAGAGACCCCAAAAAGACCGCGCTAAAAAAAAGGTGAACTGCCTATAGACCTTTGCACAACTCGCCTTGTCCGCGCCGGCATTTTCGTCTGCTGGGCTGTGGAACGCCTTCTGAGAAAGAGTTGTTTTCCACACAACAGATTTTGTTTTTCCACACAACAGATTGATTTTCCACACAACAGAGTTGTTACTCTGTTGTGTGGAAAATCATACGCAGCTGCCTGCGTCCTCAGCTCAGTGACTTGGCATTTTTCACCCTAGAGATAAGCGATTGAACGGTCTGTAGACGGTTGTATCGCTTATCAGACCTGCAAAAAATGCTGATTCACTGAGCTGTGGAGGCGTGCGCAGCGCCCGATATACCGCAGAGCAGATCAAACGCGCATGTCTAGAAGGCGTTTTACAGCCGAGCAGACAGAGATGGTACCGTTGTTACAAGGCGATTTTTGGAAAGGTCTATACTCAGTTTCACTATCGTGCCTGGAACGCGTCTCCGACTGGTGTGTTTAGCGTTTTATGCTGCCCATACATCAAAAGTGGTCCCCAAGTGGCAACAAATGACGCTCACGGAAGCCGGAGTGTCATGCTGTTGACTGTCGCGTTCCTGGCGGTTGGCCGGTGAAATGCTGGCGAAAAGCGCCAGCGAACGAGAGTGTCGCTGTCGTCACGTCGTCCCAGGCGTCCCAACTTTCGGCTGCTGTAGCTTCCATGGACTGTCACAGTGTGGAGCGACCTGCAGCAGAACAGGCGTCTGCCATATCCACCACAGCTGTTGAGACACTACCAGGGTTGCCACCGGCAACAGCATGACACTTCTATGATGTCATCAGGCGGAAATCGAGGGCCCACTTTTTTGGGCGCGGTAAACACGCCAGTCGGAGACGCGTTCCAGGTCACCATAGTTTCTCTCTAAGTACGACCACAGCTCACGCTACAATCCGATGGAGTCATTCAAGCTGCTCCCAAAGTGGATCATCATTGTTGTCGCCACATTTCTGCCTTTGATCTATCAACGGCTAGACCAATCACGCACAGCAAATGTTCAGTGATCCTTCGCTGTTTTTTTTGTGTGATTGCTTTACTTCCGGTGATAGGCTAACACGCAATAGAGAATTTTAGGGAACAGTGTTTGCACATCCGATAAGGTACTGTAGGCCCTCCGGTAGGCACTGCGCATACAGGAGACTTCTGCAGTAGCGCATGCGCAGTTCGTACCGGATGGTCCATCGTACCGTATCGGATACGCATACACAGTACCTTAAAACACTCAAACCATGACGAACGCCACGACGAATCACTTATTTGGCTCCATCAGATGCTTCCGTAGGCTCCGGTCGGACTCTGGGTGAAACGGAGAACTGCATCTGCGAAAGTAGATTATGTCAACTGCCAGAAACATAGTCCCCGTCAGTGCTATTCCAAGCAGCAAGTTCGACATTGGACCGAGCTCGGCAAATCATCAATGGCCAAGGGGACGCCGACGATGGGCCATTACTCGGAAAAAATATCGAAACTTACTAGGGCAGTCGATATGCGACGAGGAATGAGCAGTCTCGTACACGGTACTGGAAAATGTGACCGATTATAATTACGATTATTTGAAGTAAAAATGTAAGTGATTACGGTAATCGATTACTGCACCGCAGAAGTAATTGAAAAATTATAAGAAAGTAATTTATTACTTTTCGCGTTACTTCTTTTTAACGTTTTATTGCGAAACCAAAAATGCATACATGTGGTCAGAGTGGTTACATTTTCTATATTTTTGTCATTCAGGCTATGTTAAGTTTCAACAGCAGTTGTGGGTACACGTTCTCGTGCAGAGAGAGCACATGACCTTCATCGCAGGCGCATTGAGAACAAGATAAGGTATTGTTAATAGAATTCGTCACTTCATTTAATAATAGAGATCGACACAGAGGAGATAAAGAGAGACAAACATTAATCAACAGCCACATGCTGGACACGTAGAACCACCAATCTTGTAAAGAAAATGAATCGGAGATAAGATAACATTATATTGTTAATGCCTTATATACAAGCTCGCGCTGGTGAACTTTTGCGATATGAAAAGGGAGGTTGCTCTCATAGCTAGATGAGGTCAGTGCAAAAGACAGTCGTCTATGCCGCGGCAAAACCGCATTGTGACAATCCGTACACAGGAAACGATGTACTCTGTTTAGGTCTTTACCGGTCAAAAAAAAAGTACAACGTTTGTGCAACATATTGGAGTCACGCGCGGCCAGGCAGAGATTTGTACGTAAGAAACTAACTCAATAATTTTAGCGCTTTTGAAAACATATAATTAATGACTTGTAATTGATTACAAAAATATAGTTACTGAATTAAAGCGCACGAAACCACAGAAAAAGTAATTGAATCGTTGAATAGTTACAATAAAATGTAATTGATTACAAGTAATCAGTTACTTGTAGCTTGTTACGTACCAGTCTCGGAATGAGTCTTGGTCGGCTGGCCGAGCAGGAACGAGTTCAGCCTGAGCTTCGTGATAGTAATGTGGCCGAGCACTTTCCGAGTTGGGTTCAAGCATGTCGTCCGAATGTCGCTTGTCCGAGGTCTTTTCAACAGCTTTGTACCTCTGCTGGGTGTTACGGTTACTTGTGCCAAGACCTAAAAAAAGATGTTGAACTACAAATAACGTCAAAATCCACGCAATATTGTGTACAACCTAATTAACAAGGTCAAAGATTTTTAGAGCCCAGCTCTTAGGCGCCCGTTTCCGGCTTGAGCGGCGTCGGCGTTGCCGTCGGCATCGCCGTCGTCATCGGCGTCGGCGTCGGCGTCGCCGTCGACGTAACCGGCGTGACCCCCAAGGTCACGTGACCCCCGATCAGGTCACGTGACCCCCCTGAGATCACGTGACTCCCGGAGGTCACGTGACTCCCCGAGGCCACGTGAACCCCCCCCCCCCCCGAGGTCACGTGACTCCCCTGCAGGTCACGTAACCCCCCCCCCGCCGAGGTCACGTGACTCCCAAGGTCATGCGTGACCCCAAATTGGAGATTGAAGAATGAGTTGACAAGGAGGAGGAGGAGAAGGGGTATACCCTCCCCTAGTACCCTTCCCTCCTCCTCCTCAAGAGCTGCGCTCCAATTCGGCGTTACAGGAAGTTGTAAACGGCTTTCACTTTTTTGTTGTTGTTGTTTTGCAATGTACAAAACTATCATCACCGAAATATCCGAGCAAAGACAAAGAACTTCAAGGAGACCTGGTACTGATGATTCTGTTTTCTTAGATTATAAAAAAGCGTTTGATATGGTATAACACACACTATTATTATACAAATTAGCGCCTCTAAACTTCAACACGGCTATTCTAAAGTGGAGACAAGAGTATCTTTCGTCATGTTATCAGTATGTTGTTTTAAATGGTAAACCTTCAGATTCTGACAATACCCTATTACAAAACCGTCTGTGGGGCGCTCAAGGACCTCTGAAGGGTAATGGCGTACCCATCAGTTATTTTTGAGAGTTCTAAGATATCCCTCAAGGTTTTTCTTGAGCTCTGCATACCCTTCAAGGATTTTTTTGTGGGTGTTGAAGCCGCTCTTAGTTATTTGAAAGGCCTGTGGGTCTGTTGCAAACATTTTCGGAAAGCACATGCTCTATCGAACTAGTTTTTAACGGGTCTGTCGGAGAAATCACGTGGTCGTTCAGTATATATGCGTTGGGGAAGTCGCTTCGCTATTATTTATGGGGTGGCCGCGACGAGCAATCGCTTAGTGTTGGCTTCTCCTCTCACGCGTGGCATCTATTTCCTGAAGCAGCTCAGTGTTCGGATAATGGAGGAGGTTTCTCAGTGCCCGTTTTCTTGCGCTTGCTTGGGTTTAGGAGCTGGAACTGTGCGAGCACCACAAAGATATTTCGGGGACAATGAAATGTTCTGCCGCTCTTCGGTCTGATTAGTTTGATCTACAGCTGCTTGCGCTCGGGTTTCAGTAAACATTGGTTTTTAATGCCTTTCTGCGTTTCAACGTGTATGTAAAAACTCAGTGTAAAATAAGCTTCAAATCATGTTTTGAAAAACTGAATTTTTGGCCTATGGTTCATAATTATTTGTATCTCTAAAAGGTTGGAAGGCTGAGGATTCCGAAGCATTGATGAGTTTAAAGGGCTGAAGGGTCTGATAGACTGAATAGGATTGAGGGGTTGAGAGGGTCCCATAAGGCATCAGGGGTGAATAATGATATTGCCAATATTACCCCAGTGTGTGACTAATATTACGTAAGTATTGCCGCGCGCAGGGCCGAACAAGCAACGCTCGGTCATGGAATTCTAGAAGATTCGCGTTTATTCTTACTCGGGGATACCTTTTATCATTTCATCAAAGTTCTTGTTCTCCAAGTGCCTGTTTATTCTCGCCCCAAGCGGGCGACGCTCGAAGCTCCTTTGCCGAATTTTTCAGATAGTCAAGAACGCTAGATAAGGAGCTGCGCGCTACCTTGCCCTGTCAGTCTCCCTATCGCTGTGTGTTAAGCCGACAATTCGCCGCCCGCTTTCTGCTGCCACGACGCTCGTTATTTATTTTGTTTGGCACGAATAGCCGATTGAACCTTCATTTTCAGTTCACGGTTCATCCTCTCGTCGCCTACATTCGTGACAATATTGAGGCAAGCTTGGCGTAGCTGCCTAATATGGCGTGGGCAGACCACGTGGGTTCCACGTCGGTTTTGTAACTCAGGCTCAGAGGGGTCCACTTGGACAGCCTACCTGGGCTGCCTCGTGGGACCCACAGGGAGCATATTCGGGCAGCGCAGATGGAGTTCCATTCTGATAGCCTCAGCGGCTCTACCAGGGCAGCCCACGACGGCACCCCTTGTGGGGCCCAGGGCGTAGGTGGGCAGCCAACATGGGTCCTCTTTGTGGGACCCATAGTGGGCCTACGTGAGCAACCCACTATTGGTACTCCCGGGAACCTAATTTTGATCTCGGTAATTTCATCATTCTCCTACGCAGTTGGGTATTTAAGTGCATCCCAAATTTGACATGCCTTATTCCTTCCATCTGTCTACTGGAGATACGTTTACCATTATATTATAGGAATAAAACCGCTTGAGCAAGGCCCATAAAAATTGGGATATTTTAAGTGTACAAAATGAACAACACACTCTACACGTTTCTATATCAAGTTTTATTGTACAGGTAATATGGATACCTTACCAGTTTAAGCAATCCACAGACATGCGACACTCCCACGAGGGTGTTTGGAATTCACCCTCAGGTTAAACAGTCGGCGTAAAAATTCCACCCTATGTAAAACAACCTTCACTACCAAAGGTCGTTTCGTTGCTTCATCAGTGCCTGCTCATTAGCATTTTCCTGTTCTTGCTTCGCCAACGCTGCTAAACATTTCATACTATTTAGTCAGCCGTGTCTTCTTGAAAAGGCGATGATAATGTAGCTTTCTTCTCAGGCACTGCCTAAGCGACTTTGAAGACCACTGAGGATACTTAGTGTTGCCAGACCTTTTTTCTTTTCGGTACATATATGTCTAAAGCTTGCATTGGCGTTTCCGTTAGTTTTCTGCTGCGTGACTCAACACACGCACCTCCTATTGCGGTGCTCCAATTAAACTCCATAAGATACCGGTACAAACCGAAGTAGTCGCCTATTATTGGTAACAATACCACGACTGCTCATAAAATCTGCCCTTTTAACTGGGAAATAAAACGATACGGCAAATGGTTTTTGATAGTCGTCCATGCGCGTGATAGGTTAATTTGCGATACAAATGTCAATTCCGGACGTAGCCAGTGAAAAGTCCAGACACATTTTTTGAGCAATTTCGCGCAATATTCTATTGCCTGAAAGCCATTAAAATATACAAAATCTAGCAGACAGTTTGATTTTAGTTTTGTGTTATTTATTATTATATATTTATTTGTTTATTATTATTAAGTTATTTATTGCCCAAAGCCAGTCTCTCAGTCAAACCCAGGAAGTTAAAGAGGCACCATAGATATGTACATGGAAAGCTAAACAGAATCTATCGCACTTCCGATTAAATTATTACTGTTTACAAAAAACACTTTGATCCGAGAAGGGGAAAGTAATAGTTACCGATCAGGTAACTAACACCATCGTTTGACACTATTTCAAC
>JAZHYW010041783.1:0-15205 GCA_037355805.1 Ixodes ricinus
ACTAAGCACTGCTCGCAGTCCTTAGGACCAGAGGTTAGATTCAATCGCCACAGGCATAAAAGCGTCGAAAAAGCAATGAGTAGAGGCACCACAAAGATCTGCAGACAGTGTGGGCGGCAGCGGTGTCGAATCGAAATTTTTATCGTGTTCGATTCCGGGTTCGGGTTCACGCGCTTTGCGTTCGAGTTCCGGTCCAGTTCCGGGAGCAAAAATAGGACGGTTCAAACCGGTTCAAACCGGTTGAACCGGTTTGAACCACCAGAATATATTTTCCGAGTACGGTTTCATGTTCTTGCTAGTACACTCATTTACGCCGTGAAACGTGCGTGTCGCTCGCACAGACAACGAACGCATCTGGCGCGAACGCACCCCCAGCGTCGGCTCTCAAAGTGGAATTTTGCGCTCTCGTTAATAGACGCACTCCCAACCTTCGGATCGCCAAAATTTTGACCCCCGCTCCCGCGCGCCAATGAAAACGGACATACTCCTACTCTGGCGCGGCGAGGTCGCGAATGCATGTGCCGCGTGGCTGAGCTCGAGCAACACGTGTAGCAGCGAGTTAAAAAATAAAAAAGAATCCAACGGAAGCAAAAAAAGCATGATATTTTTCTTCTTTTTTTTTTTGCACAGCGCATTTTGAATTTTGGGTTGCCGGCAGACGCTCCCGCCTAAACGAAGCTGAAACAAAACAAGCTTGCGAAAGGCGGCAAAAAAAAAAAAAAATCCACAGAACCAAGGGAAAAGAAAAAAGACCGAAACAGCGAGACTTTTTTTCTTTCTCACGCGCACGTTAGTCAGCGGAGCCGCGCGCGTCGCGCAAGAAGATAAGAAAAGAAGTTGCGGTGAAGCCCCTCGCCTGAGCAAAGCGGAAAACGAGCCTGGCGAGAAGACGGCAAAAAAAAAAAGATCCACGGAATTAAGAAAAGAAAAAAGCATAAAGAGGAGCTCTTTTCTTTTTTTTCTGCACGACGCAGTTTAGTCTCCTATGCGCGCGCCGGCGCGCGCGAGGATGAAGAAAGAGGCAGAGAAGCCTCTCGCCCAGGCAAAGCGCTATGTGAATGGCTATCCTGCCCTTGCCTCCGCACTTTGGAAAGAGAAGCGAAAAGCCTCGAAATAGGACGCAGACGTTTCTACCCTGGTGCAGGCAGGTGTGGCACATGAAGCATGGGCGTCGGGCAGTCAAAAACAACTGCGCGGAAGGCGGGGGGGAAAAACAAATGCAAACAGAAGCAAAAAGAGAAAACATGTAAGGGCTTTTTTTTTGCGCGTACGAGCTGGCTTTACGGAGTCTCGCTTCGTCCAGCAGCAGAGATAAGAAGCTGCCGGTCGATTTTGCTGGGACAAAGGTCCGTTCTTTATCGCGAGTAAATCCGGACTGCAAATCTTCACCTGGACAGTAATGAACGCGACTTCAACTTTGCCTCACTCTTCGGTGCAAAGTCGCTCATTATGCGAGTAAATACGGATTAACATATTCGCGTCTCAGCCCTGCGCGCTGCCATCGCGGCGAGCATGAGAGCGCTCTAGTGAAGTCCCCTAATTCTCCTGCTCAGCGGGCACGGCCGGAACTGCTCTGCGATCATGGCTTCGCGAAATGTCATTTTCGAATGCAAAGCAACTATCTTCACTGTCCCAACGTGAGTACTGCAGCCGGTATGGGATTGTACCTTACTGGAGTGTTTTAGCATAGCGCATAGAAGCAAACAAAAGCGCTGTGCGTTTGCGTTAGGAGTTGCGTGCTCCAGGTTGTGCCTCATCGTCATGCGCGCATCCAAGACCGCATATTTGAGGCTCCAGCGCACGTGCAGTGTGGGAACACGCAAAGCTAACGCAAACCATTAGCGCTTGCGTTCGCTCGTATAAGCTAATACTAAAACTCACTACTGTTTCACCGGCTTCCAACGCCGACGAGACGTGCTGCAGTGAGCAGACGCGCAAGCAGGTAAGGCGTTCCTTCGAACTGGAAAGGCTGAGATTGGCAAAACAACGGAGCGTAAAAATGAAAGTAACTAAATGTTATAAAAAAACTAAAAATTAAAAATATATATTGTTTTACATTTGGTTTGGAAGGATATTGGCGGCGACTTTGGACGTTTTGCCGATTGTCAAAAGTGACGACTTTGATAGCAAAATATACTTTAACCCACAATTCATGTAACTTTACATGGATTTCTCACATTAGCTAGAATGTTTTCATTGATTTTAGACTTTTTTATATTATTATTTGGTGATTAAAAATGCTGCAATTGGCACCAGTGATGATAACTAGCGCACTTTTGTTGTCATATTTGTTCGCGCGTTTTAAATTATATCATATGCAACAAAATATATTAAAGCTTGCAAAATTACGTATTGAAGTATCTGAATTTTAATACCCAATTAACGCCAAGATAACGAAAATGCACCATTTAACCATGATAGTCTTTCCAGAAAGTTTCAATTTTGTTTTCTTTTTAGCATATAGAAAACTCTGACATCGTTATCAATAGATGAGACAAACAGTCAAACACTCGATGTAATATGAAGTCCTATGCGTCACGCATTGCTATAAAAAAACACACATACACTTCAGCTGCCTGACCTCGGATTCTGTCTTTGGTGTAGTTGCAGTGAGAACGAGTCTATTAATTACTACGTTTTGGTGAACATATTGTAAAATTTGAATTATTTTCTTATTCTTGTGCTGGGAATAATGCTAAACCAATTAATCATCTAAATGCCAAAACCTATTAAAAGGTATGCAGTTCATTATTTCCGATGACAATTATATGAGCGAGAAAAGGCACCGAGAACGCACAAATGTCAGCACTGATTTTTCAACAGCAACAAATAGCTTCGATCGAACATGTCGTCACAAAATAAAGGTTTCTCGAACAGCTTCTCTAACTAAATAATTACGACGTGAGAACACATTCTTGAGTTATGAAAGCACCAGAAATTAAGACCTATATCGAGAATTAAATCTAAATAGAGTAAGTTTCGGTTTCGCTCCAGAATTAAAGCCCGCATCCTCGCGTAAATATTACAATAAACACCGTTCTTGTTTTCAGGATAAAGAGGTGACCTGCGCCCTAACACCTTAGCTTCGTCGTATTACCAGAAATAATTTGTGTCATCAGTGAGGCCATCACTAGACAGGACTCAACAGCGGCACGCATCTCCGACCCTTACTATAACCACCATTTTGGAAAATGAGTGGCACCACCTATAGTTAGTTGGAGTCGCTGAATAGTTTCTTCGATCGTCCCTGCAATTTACTTTTGTTTTTAGGCACCAGAGTATGAAATTCAGTTATTTAATTTCGACACAAGAGTAGAAGAAAATCTACATTAACGTGCGTTACGTCGTGTTCATACCGACTCAACATCCCTTTGTTTACCAGTAACATATATTTTACCTGAATCAAAATGTTTAAGTACAAGAGTAAAGAGTTGAGCTTGTTGGTATATACATGTAAATAGATCAGCTTGAAATTTAGAACTATACTGAATTTTCTTGTTCTTTCTTTATGTTTAAGTAAAATTTTAAAAATGCAAGCTGATCTATTTAACGGTATAAAATGTTGTTGCGAAGTGTGGTAGACCGCCTAAAATACCCATTGATTGCAGTACAACTTTGTGTCGCAGTATTAAAGGTAAATCGTGATTGTAGTCCTTGAACTAAGGAATTAATTATCATCATAAAATTATAAAATGAGCACCCGTAAGCTATATATATCATGAAATATGGTTTACTGAAATACGCTTACAATATATGTATGTGATGACGACACAACTGAGCTAAAAGCAAATGAAACTTTCAAAAATGTCACCAAAGTCTAGGATAATTCCTTTCAGTCTATTTTTTATAGAAACACCGAGCGGAAATCAAAATGCTTGTTGTTCTAACCAAACATTGTTTGCACTCAGCACCGCATGTCGTGCGACTAATCATGCAGCAAGGAGTTATTTCAATTGTTCACTCTAAACTATACGCAACTTCGCACTCAGATCGAATCTGGCCCAAAATAGCGCTTGCCCAAGTGAACATTTTCTTATACAGGAAAAACCAGCATAGCCTGGCTGTGGAGGTTTGTTCTTCACAAGATGCCGGTCAATTTAATTTGCAAATGAGCATCACCCTTGCTAATTCGATTATTATAACGCGATAGCGTTTAGAGCTCATGTCGCAGAAAAGCCGATGTCGGTGCGCGTAACTGGAAAATCCTGATTGGTCGATAGGGTCATGAAGTCAGAGCTACATGCCCTCGCGCAAGAATTTCAAACAACCCACAATGCTCACATGAAACGTGACATCAGCGTTGAATGAGTGATTAAACATGACATGTAATGCGAATTAAAGGTCGTCGTTTGTCTCAAATGATTTCACTTTTTAAAGTAATTCCTTTTCCGTAAAGAAAAAGAAATTAAGAATTTTAAGCGGGATTCAAACCCACGATCCTTCGGTTGCGCAGTCAGGCACTTTTGACGTAGGCCACGCGAGGCACGCTTGCGCGGCAAATGAGAATAAGATGCAAGCGAGGCCGTTAACGCTTATCGCGTTCCAATTTTAAAGGCGAAGCTTAAGCGTCCTCCAAGATTCTTTTTGTTAAAGACCGACCTACGAATCCATTTTCAGCAAGGTAGGAAAATGACCTCTGCGCCCCTCCTCTTTTCACCCTCTCCCCGCAGTCACGTGATGGCAGGGGCTTCTTTTGTGTCGGCTTTTCCTGTAGGGATAATCCTCAAAAAGCGCATAATAAGCGGCTGGCTGCGAGCGCGACAACGACCTTGAGATTTCCAGGTGTCTTCCCCTCGTTGGCGCGGGCACGCTGAAGCCGCGAAACTGAGGAAGTCAGCGCGACCGAACTTTTTTTCCATGAGCTGCAGGCCCGAGGCCGCTCGGTCGGTGGAAATCGAGGGGCCGTGGTATGCTGGGGTTGTTCCAGCAGCCGCCCTCTGGCATCGCGCCGGCTGCTTGAACCATTCCCGTGTCTTCGCAAGGATTGGCTTGCGCAATAAAGGGTTCAGGTCGTCGATAATACATTTCTTTCCGAAACATATAAATCAAGTGACTTTCCCTATTCCCTTCACAACTGTTCGAAACATGTATCTCCTCTCAAATGCTGTTCATCCCATTTTGCACTATTTTGCGTATTTATTCTTCCTTACCTCTGCTTGATGGCTGTTTTATAAGTTGATAAAGGCCTTTAAATATTGGCGCGGGCTTGCGCGATCAACGCTGTACCGGATTTATCCAATATTGGACAAGATTGGCGTCAGGAGGGGGAACGAAGCAAACCGAAATTCTGGCTTCCAATGAAGACGGCGCAGTCGTAAGATAGGTCTTTACTTCACCCGCATCCACAATGCCCCGTCGTTTGCACTACCACAACTTCTCAGTAATCTAGCTGTATACCACATTTTACTCATAGTTACCATAGATGTGGCCCCACAGGCTTTCCCGTTATGAGCGAGTCGACTTTTAATGACCGGCGACTCTCCTGAGTGAGAATAAATATTATCACCTTCCCACAACAACCACCCCTTTCTCTCCCCCCCCTCTCCCTTTCCCGAGTTGGGAGATATCAGGCCACTCCAGGAAGCAGCCTGCAGACTGCGCTTTTTGGCTACTCATTCTCAACACATTCGAACCTGGAAGTAAACACAGTGCATGAACGACGCCCAGTTTATTTGCAACCTAAATAATGTGGGTCTACTGTTGGGACCCAATCAATTTCATCGTCAATCAATATTTGTTATGATTTCATGGTGAAAGTATGTTCGTCATGATGCCACAGAAGTGATCGATTCAAAGGGAGAAATAGGTCCTCGTATTTATTTTGCGAAAATACTCGCTCCTGTGATGCTCTAGTGCGTAAGATCAAAGCACCCGAGGGAGTGCGTAATACTTTAACACTGTCGTTGGCGATGAAATATTTGTGGGAAGTGCGTAAAATTGTTTACACCATATTGTAGCACCCCAAACAAAAAAATCCCTAAACACAACAAACTGTCGCAATCGCAAAAAAAAAAAAAATCGTCCTGCGAAAATTGCTGTTTTCTACTCCCTCTTTCTTTTTTTTTTCCCGCGCCACTACAAAGAGTGGCGGCCGAGCAACGAATTTCCACCAAAACCTCGCTTCTTGGAGAAAGGACTCCAGGGTATGGTAGTGAATCTGTCAGGGAGTATAAAGGAATAATAGGCGACCATTGAATATAGAATTCTGCACAAATCATGCCCGGGATATTTCCCTTCTCCTTCCACGCCGTTAGAAGGCAAGACGCTGGGGAATTCATGTGCACTAACATGAGGCTTCTAAGAGAGTACCAGATTTATAGTGCATGTGAATTTAGATGTAAATAGTTTAATCACTGTGCACAAACATTCGCGGCCTGGAGAATTACATGGAAGCATGGATGAAAGCAGCTTGCTGGAAAGAGAAGTCTATATTGCATTGCACTAAAGTAAAAAATTATTACGTACTTTTTTCTTATTTCTGTGGGAAAATAAAAACAGCGTTTAGAAACCGAACACTGTGCGTTTCGAAGCACCGAAAGGACATAAAAAACCGGGACAACCTGAACGATACGAGGCGCCTTGCGTCACTGATCTTGTCCTGGTTTCTTGTTTTTCGGAGCCTTTCAAAAGGGGATGAAAACTTATGAACTGACTGACCCGACTTACCACATTAGAGCAGTTCATTTTCATTACGACAGGCTCTCTTCAAGCGTCTTGCATAGTTCAACTTGTACTGGTCCGTTTGTATTTTCGGTTTCTTTCATAAAGTGAACTCTAAGCTACTGGAGCAACCTACCACATTCATAATTTGCGGAAGCGGAGAAGTGGAAATGCGACAAAGAGAAAATTTGCCCGGTCTATTTGAGGCCTATAGAAAAGCGGACCGGATAGAAAGGGGCCGAAATCTTTTTCAAGAAACACACAATCTCCTCTACAATTCTGTCTAACAATTTGATATGAAGGTATACTTGGACGCTGGCATTATTCGTCTAGGAATCAAGTGAAACTTTGTATCGGATCATTATACGTCTACGTCCACTCCCACTCGATGATTATCATGTTTTCGACTCCGTACACAGGGTGGTTTTCAGCGGTGGGTTTTTAGTCTGACTGCCCGCCAGAGCGCGAGCCAGAACGAACTACGGCTGCAGGCCGTCGCGCTCTTCCCCTTCTTCTCCATATCAATAAACAATCAAATATACCCGGGCGGAGCCGTCAATCGTGCTGGTGTCGGGAACCAGTAAGTCTTACCCTTGAAATGCAGGCGTGACGCAAAACCCAGAGGCGTCTCGACTCGTGCGCCCACTTACGTTCTTTCCCGGATTCCTAAACGAATAATGCCGGCGTCCAAGTATACCTTCATATCAAATTGTTACACAGAATTGCAGAGAAGATTGTGTGTCTCTTGAAAAAGATTTCGGCCCCCTTCCATCCAGTCCGCTTTTCTATAGGCCTCAAATAACGCGGGCGAATCTTCCCTTTGTCGCATTTCCACTTCTCTGCTTCCGCAAATTAAGAATGTGGTAGATTGGTCCAGTGGCTTAGAGTTCATTTTTTGAAAGTAACCTGCAATAAAAGCGGACCAGTACAAGCTGAACTATGCAAGACGCTTGAAGAGAGCCCGTCGTAACGAAAATGAACTGCTCTAATATGGTAAGTTGGTCAGTCGGTTCATAATTTTTCATACCCCTTTTGAAAGGCTCCGGAAAAACAAGAAACCAGGACAAGCTGAGTGAGGCAAGGCGCCTCGTATCGTTCAGGTTGTCCTGGTTTTTTATGTCCTTTCGGCGCTCCTCAAAACGCACAGTGTTCGGTTTCTAAACGGTGTTTTTATTTTCGCATGGAGATAAGACATCAATAATACTTCTTTACACCACTGCTATGCCATAGAAACTTCTATTTCCAGCAAGCTGGTTGCCGCCATGCTTCCATGTCATCCTCCAGGCCGCGAATGTTTGTGCACAGTGATTGAACTATTTACATATAAATTGACATGCACCATAAATCTGGTACTTTCTCTTTGAAGCAGCATGTTAGTGCACATGAATTCCCCAGCGTCTTGCCTTCTAATCGCGTGGAAGGAAAATGGAAATATCCCGGGCATGATTTGTGCAGAAGGCTAGATTTAATGGTCGCCTATTATTTTCTACAAACTCCCTTACAGATTCACTACCATATACCCTGGTGTCCTTTCTCCAAGAAGCGAGGTTTTGTGCCGCTAATTTTTGTAGTGTCGCGAAAAAAAAATATAGAGAGAGAGAGAGAGAGACAGAGAGAGGAAAGCAACGGTTTTCGCAAGCTGATTTTTTTTTTGTTTTGCGATTGCGATATTTTGTTGTGTTTAGGTGTGCTTTTGTGGTGTAAACAATTTTACGCACTTCCCACAAATATTTGATCGTCAACGACAGTTGTAAAGTATTACGCACTGCCTCGGGTGGTTTGACCTTACGCACTAGAGCGTCACAGGAGCGAGTATTTCCGCAAAATAAATACGAGGACCTATTTCTCCCTTTGAATCGATTACTTTTGTGGCATCACGACGAACACACTTCCACCATGAAATTATAACAAATAATGATTGATGATGAAATTGATTGGGTCCCAGCAGTAGACCCACATTATTTAGGTTGCAAATAAACTGGGCGTCGTTCATGCACTGTGTTTACTTCCAGGTTCGAATGTGTTGAGAATGAGTAGCCAAAAAGCGCAGTCTGCAGGCTGCTTCCTGGAGTGGCCTGATATCTCCCCAACTCGGGAAAGGGAGAGGGGGGAGGAAGAGAAAGGGGTGGGTTGTTGTGGGAAGGTGATAATATTTATTCTCACTCAGGAGAGTCGCCGGTCGTTAAAAAGTCGACTCGCTCATAACGGGAAAGCCTGTGGGGCCACATCTATGGTAACTATGAGTAAAATGAGGTACACAGCTAGATTACTGAGAAGTTGTGATAGCGCAAACGATGGGGTATTGTGGATGCGGGTGAAGTAAAGACCTATCTTACGACTGCGCCGTCTTCATTAGAAGCCAGAATTTCGGTTTGCTTCTTTTACCCTCCTGACGCCAATCTTGTCCAATATTGGATAAATCCGGTACAGCGTTGATCGCGCAGGCCTGCGACAATATTTAAAGGTTTTTATCAAGTTATAAAACAGTCATCGAGCAGAGGTAAGGACGAATAAATACGCAAAATAGCGCATAATGGGATGAACAACCTATGAGAGGAGATATGTGTTTCAATCAGTAATGAAGACATTACGGAAAGCCACTTGATTTATAATGTTACAGAAATAAATGTATTATCAACGACCTGAACCCTTTATTGCGCAAGCCAATCCTTGTGCAGACACGGTAATGGTTCCAGCAGCCGCGCGATGCCAGAGAGCGGCTGCTGGAACAACATCAGCATACCACGACTCCTCGATCTCCACCGACCGAGAGGCCTCGGGCCTGCAGAAAAAGCGCGTCAACGAGGGAAGACACCTGGAGCAGCTCCCGAGCCCTATGCAATTCCAATGGCAACTTTTTAGTATTTTTTCTCGAGAACCACCGAACGGATTGACTTGGGAACGGTTTTATTAGAAAGATAATAAAAAACTGAGTAATATTGCGGCGCTACATTTCCCGATTTTTAAGCTTAAAAGTTTTTACGGGAACTTAAAGATGCTTGAAAAAGCCTTTTTTTTTCGTTCCGTTCTTCATAAACATTTAAAAATAAACCGGGGCCAAAATACAAATTTAGGCTCGACAATATTCAAGACCAGGACTTTTTGAATATATCTCTTACAAGATCTTTTTTCCAGAGATTCTCATTGTAATAAATTTTAACTAAGTTTGTAGCCTATCAAAACGTCAAAAAATCCAGCTGTCAGCTGGCGCCATCTATGAGTCTGTCCGTAAAACTTGCTCTTGAAATTGCGCAATGTGTTATTGCGCCCCGGACTACTTGCATCTTCAAGGTCGTCGGGTTGACAGTCGGGATTTTGAGGAAGGGTGCCTCTCGAAACAGATCGTTTTTTTTTTCTTTTTTTGTTTTTTGTTTTGTTTTGTTTGGGGGCGAAGATATTTTGCGGGTTATCGCGTTAGTGAGTAATAGGTTGTACATCGCCCGAGCGCGTCCTTGGGAGGATGTTCCGTTCTTTGTTGGTGTTTTGGGGTCGCACAAATGATAGTTAGAAGTTTCTTTTCTTTTTTTTTGGCGGCGGAGATGTTTAGCGGGTGGGTGAGAGTCATCAGTTTTCAATCGCCGGAGCGCGTCATTGGGAGGATGTTCCATTCTTTGTTGGCATTTTGGGTCAAGAAATTGGGAGTGAAAGATTTCACGCTTCAAGCGGTCCTTGCGTGAGGCCTGAAGTTAGCAAATGCAGGTAGACAAAAGCAACCGAAGCGTCAAAGAGTAGATACTGTCTTACCACTTCTTTGTGTTCGAAGTAGGATAGGTGATTTGATCTGGCGATTTCAAATGTTCTGCAGAGATGCATTTAAAATGTTTACTTATTTTAAATGTGGAAGAAACATACGTGAGTTCGTCGATTTTGTTTTAAGTTCGACATTCGCTTTGCATATCAACTTGTGGAGGCGGATTTCTACCGAAATAAAACAAACATTGCGAAAAAAATTTCAGTGAAGCTAAAAACAGAACAAGCTTTTTTGGTAGTAGGCGTGACACGTTGCCATTTGGAAGTTGTGAAAGTCGCGCTGAAGATTCTTTGTTTGACCCGAACCAACACACTCTTGATTCAGTATTTTATGAAATAGAGGCGAATGTATTAGACAAGAACCCGCACATCTTTTATTATGGTGTTCGTCGATTGTACTGTCTTGGCTGCGATGAGCCCTTGGTCGGCTGTTACTGTTGGGCGGCGGACAAAAAATCTCACCGGAGAACGGGCGGCGGAGAAAAGCTCACCGGAGAGAAGCTCACCAGTGAAATGCTCACTGCAAAACCGACAAATGCGGAGAAAAGCTCAGTTACGAAATATTTTATTATTGTTTGCACTGCGGTGTTTATATTTAAAACTCACGTCCGCACTTTGCTCAGCGCTCATGCTGCGCTTTTGCGTGTTCGTATATTTGTAAAACCAAGTGTTCTCGTTCAGCCCCTGAAGAATAGCTTACTTTCTAAGAAAAATAGGGAAGAGGCAGACGAATCCACAGTTTTGCGGAATGTGAACATGTAAAAAAGTGGGGAACGCTTTTTTTTCTGTTAACTTTTACATGGAGACAGGACATTGCCTCAATGTTGAGTACTACGAAAAGCAACAATGTGACCTCCGTCTCGGCACCCGACGACTCCTGACCTCCCAAAAAGTATCAAGTTCGTCTTAGGCCACATAACCGAAAGAGGTCATTGTTTACTACAAAGCAAAAGAAAAACGGAACATAATATTGTCGCGTGAGCAGCTAGCCAAGTAGGCAGCGCGCCCGTGGCCTAACGGTTACCGTGCTTATCTTCGATGCCTGGCCGCGGATTCACCTTCTTATTGTTTCTGTAATGTCGCGTTCTGGTAATTTCGAGAACCCTGTTGCTTATTCGAGGTTAGAATGTTCTAGGCGCCGAACCTTCTACGCCGATTGTTCCAGAAGCCCACGCGTGTACATAAGGAGCTCCGCGTGGAGAGCCGGAGTCAGTCCCGATCCTGCTGTTTCGTCGACATCGACGCCTGCGACGCCAACCTTCTATTTTGTTCGCCCCATTAAACGTTTAGTTTCTTCAGTTATTCACCGCCTCATCATTTGTCATTCGTGACATTATCTTTATCCTTTGGATGCAAAGAAAAAAAACACTATTTACAAAAACGAGAAACGATCTGGCCAGAAACCATCATGATGTTCGATAAAACGGTGTTCTACGAAACGGCTTCGATGAAATTGGATTCAATTACATGGCGTTCATTTAAATGACTTTGATAGAACAGAGTTCGATAAAATATCGAGAGCTGCGAAGAAATAATGTTAAAACGGTTTGTAAATGTGAGCTTTTCTCCGCATCTATCCGAAGTCTGGTGAGCTCTTCTCCGCATCCGCCGGATTTCCGGTGTGCTTTTCTCCGCCGGAGAACAGCGCAACACCGAGAGGATCACGGGAGAAAAGCTCACCAAAGAAAAGTTCACCGAAAATCTGACAGATGCTGAGATAAACCCA
Source organism: Ixodes ricinus (assembly GCA_037355805.1). Lineage (NCBI taxonomy): Eukaryota > Metazoa > Arthropoda > Arachnida > Ixodida > Ixodidae > Ixodes > Ixodes ricinus. The sequence goes on from JAZHYW010041783.1 coordinate 12,137, forward strand.
CTCAAGAATTAATACGATCAAGCTTTTAAGTTTAGTATTTGCGGAGAGGTATAAACGGAGAGATATATACAAGATTCGTATATTGCAGACACCAATAGGAATGAAGAAGCAGAAGTCCACAGTTTTGCAGAATGGGAACAATTAACTAAGGGATAGACACGTCTTTTTCTATAAAGACATTGCCTCAACGTTGAGTTCTGTGAACAGTAACGAAGTGACCTCTTCATTGCACCCGACGACCACAGAGAGCCCCCAAATTGTGGCAGGACCCATCACACCAAAAGTCATAAGTTACTACAAATAAAAAAAAATACGGAAAATAATGTTTTTATTATTCATATACCAAAATAATGCCATTTCCGAAAACGAACATCGTAGGTGAGTTTCCACCGCAATCATCAAGATTCCGATGAGCTTTTCTCCGCGTCGGTCGGTCTTGCGGTGAGATTTTCTTCTATTAGCTATTTTCCGAGATTTGCGACTTCGGCATGGATCTGAACCTTTTTTATATCGGAACCGCAGAAGATCGCACGGGCCTAAAAGACGATGCTGGTTTTCAGCCATCACATTTTCACAAAGTGAGACACCTAAGGTTCTGTTGCACACTACAAGGTCACACGCACCTACACCTGACATTTCATCGAACGCCGTTTCATTGAATGCGTCATAGGTTTCTGCAATAAAATTTGAAAATTTCTCATTGTCCTCTCGTACGACAGACGCCTGGATGGCACGACGGAGGACATGCCTGCATGGGGTGTACCCAAGCGGATGGATTCGGGTTCCACCACCTCCTACTCCACTAGCCCCGAATTTTTCGTTTTGTTTTGTTAGCAACGTTTTTTGGCCGGCTATTAAGATTTTTTGTTTAAAAATACCGGCCAATTGTTGCAATTGAACGTTTCGGTACGGGACGACCACTTTTTCGATGAAACGGCGTTCGATGAAATGTCCTGGAACCTACGCGTTTGCCGTTTTTTTTCCTTCGGGGTTATTTTCCCGATTATTGCTTTGCTCGACGACAACTCGGGCACAGCTTTGTGCCCCTCCCCTTTATTTTTCCCCCTAAAGAGCAATTGGCAAAACACAAAGAAGGTCCAGACTCCTCGATATGCCATATAACGATGCCTACCCTAGCCACAAACCAGTGGACCCCCTCTAATAGACCGACCTCACCAAGCGTTCGCGCATGCGTGAAGCCGACAAAAGTTTAGTTCACAAGAAGCAGGTGGCAGTGTCCGAGACGGCTCGTGCCGTTACGTGCTTTTCACGCGCAGAGTTCCAGCGAGGTTCGGGCACGTGCTGAAATATTAAAGTTCCCTCGATGCATTGCGGCAGCGGTGGCGTAGTCAAACTGCCTGGTGAGATGGGTCTGTTCTCTTTGAGAGTTGCGTTATCCCCAGCGCAAAGTGGGAGCATACAATGTTCGTCGTTTCGTCACCCTTTCTTTGTAACAACTCGCAGGTTTGTGGAAACTTCAACTCCGACTGAGAGCGAAGTTGGAAGCCGTCCGCGCCAATATGGTGCCTCTATTAGCCGCGAGAACGAGCTTGAAATCAGTGTAATGATTGGTTGCTCTATCCCCGCCGTGACGTCACGGGTAGACCAGCGGTTTTGTCCCCGGGAGATTAGGATCGCACGAATAAAAATATAGGCACTGTGGCACTGTAGGCACGATAATTTTTGCCTTGCAAGAATAAGGCAAAAATTATCGTGGAATATACTATCAGCCAATACTAAACCGTTTCCGAAACGGCTAGGCAAAGAAATGATCTCGTCAGGTCACTATCGGAACTAATCGGAACACGTAATTATGGAAGGTATTGTTTTAATAATTTTTTAAAGCATAGCTTTGTGACACTAGAACTACGCTTTGAACAGTAGGTATATAAGACGCAACACTATCTAAACTTGTGGTTATTGATTTTTTGGCATTTCGGCAGTACAACATATAGTTCTGATTCCGTGCCATTTAGAGATCGCACACCGATTTAGAAATTGGGGTGACCGTTGAAATCTGGTGCTCTAGAAAAAAAAAAAGATGTGGTTGTGTTGTCTTAGTGTTAATTGTTTATTCTTTCTTTATCCATCACTTGAACCAACACGCTCTTCTCCCAAGTATAAAAAAAAGTTGTGACTCTAATGGCTGCTGATGGTATCGTGAACTGGTTCATTTCGTTTCTTTTTTCGCACAAGGAGATCAGACACTTTTTAGAGTGAGTAGCTTTATTTTTCAAAGCACTGCTTCATGAAAAGTAAGCTCTTAGGGCCGCTATTTAGTACGCAACGCCATTCTGACTTGTGGTAGATTATTTCGCAGCATTACGACACGACACATGGCATATTTCGTTTTGTAATGATGATATGGCATATTTCGTTTTTTGTAATGACGATATCAACAGTCTACATGCTATTTGGAAATCGTATCGTACGAAAAATCTCGGAACGCGAAATAGCCGAAGAACCGAGCCAAATGAATCCAAAGTATCAGGCAGCGAAATGAGGCTGTTTCAGAATCGAAGAGGTCGTGTGGGCGTCTTATTTTAAATCAGGCGATTAACGCAAAAACAAAACACAAACTGTATTTACACTAATAAATCAATTGAATATACATCATTACACAGAAGTGTCTCGAACGGCTTCTGTCTGTCGTTTGCCTCGTTCCGCTCGTGTAGTTCCAATCTTCTAGTTTCTCGTCGTAAATTTTCTGGTGAGCGTCAAATTCTTTCCAATCTGCAACAGAGGCGTTCTCTAACCGCGTTTTTTTTCTTCCTAATCCGGTAAGAATAGGACAAAGGGCCCCCTTCGCGATGGCCTCGGAGGCCCACAAAGCCATTCTCGCAGCTCGCAGGGTGGAGGGACGGGATGGGTGGGTTAAGTGGGGGAGGGGGGCTTTCAGGGTCAAGCCGTCCGCTGATAACCGGAACAAAAAGACAAGCTTTTTCTTTATTTTTGTTTGGAAATAGCACTATATCGCGTAAGCAGGTGAGTACAAAGGCTTCCTCCCCAGAGCCATCTGGATTCCGGAAAAGTTCCTATCGGAGATGAAATTCTACTGAGATATCCTCT
>JAZHYW010041786.1:0-23121 GCA_037355805.1 Ixodes ricinus
CCCCCCCCCCCCCCCCCCCCCCCCCCCCCCCCCCCCCCCCCCCCCCCCCCCCCCCCCCCCCCCCCCCCCCCCCCCCCCCCCCCCCCCCCCCCCCCCCCCCCCCCCCCCCCCCCCCCCCCCCCCCCCCCCCCCCCCCCCCCCCCCCCCCGCCGTCCGGTACGCTGGCACCACCTTTGCCGAATTCAGGTGTAACCGAGCAAAGTCATTGCCGAACCTGACTGGCCGAACTTCGACTGGCAAAGTCCGGCATTTGGTCGTGTACTGTATGGTTCACGCCGCCAACAGATATTTCGTCACGAAGATGCGGCAAGAAACAGGCGCCCCAACGCAGGTATGGCTTACACACTTCAGGCCAACCAGCAAAGAACCCAGCGCGAAGAGGAGAAACTGTTTGGGTCAGTACATGATCAAAGAGGGCACAAGCCGCCTCCAAATTACAGGAGAACATGGCGTGATTTTTGACGTTTTCAAAATTCCTACGAGACCGCCGTTCTTTGCATTTGCTTGAAACGTTTTCGATGAAGAGGGACTAAAGGGACACTGACAGGGTGTTTATGCTCGCCGAGGTTTTTAGTTGTACATGACATATGAGAGCCCAACTACCCAAAACACAATTTGCGACTCGAAATTCGGTTTCTTTCCGCCCGAAAACCGCCGATCAAGAACTGGCCGGTTCGAGTCTCGCTCACTCTCTTTTCCGTGGTCACGGGCCGTTTTCGAAGTTATCGATGCGACTACCAAATTTAATGAAAGTCGTTGGTCACTGAAGGCACACACTCAATATTAAAAATAGAAAAAAATATGAAACCCATTTTTTGTGGCTTCTAAAAAGCTGCAAATACGTTGATTGAAAAAAAAGTTCCACAGAGAACCGGAAGCATTCTGTGCGTGCGTCGTTTCGCGTATCGTGGGACTCGCGGGGACGGCGATGGCAGCGGACGACGGGCGCGGGACCTCTACTTCAGAACTGTCGTTCGCGGTACCGGCGAATTCTGTCTGCCTTTAAAAGAGAAATTTGGGACTGATCAAAAGAATTGGTATTCATCCCGTACGACACGCCCGACCACCAAGCCGATTTGCACGAAGACGTCGCCGAGCCGTCGCTCCCTTCTCGTGGCTGAAGACATCGCTCGCGCAAACTTCAAGCACGACGCGTCTACTTCGAGTTGAATATGCACGCGTACGATTTCTTTACTAGGTGCGAATGTCGCCAATACGTGGTGCTTCCCGACTTCGACCCGGGAGTGCTTTTGCTGGAGGAAAATCGGCAGCAAACTTTCCAACTTACAATTTACCGGCTGAAGTATTACTAAGGAAAGAGATCCCCCTGTCACGTGATCCCCCCGTAGCTCAGTGGGTACGACGTCCGCTTCACACGCGGCAGGACCGGGTTCGATCCCCGATGATGGCACTTTTTTTTTTCTTTTTCAAACATTTTTCGATGTTTACCTTTCTTTCTTTTTACAATTATCACTGAAGAAACAAACAAAAATTAACAAACAAATGTTGTGGACGAAACGTCGCTGAATTAAATGGGGATGGGATTTCCTTTTTTGACACCTGCGAACTCAATGTAATCACTTTCCACAAAATGCAAAGAGCATATAAATCAGGTAGCGTCCGCTTTCCGAGGTGCTCGTAAATGTTCTACAGGAATTGCAGCCAGCCATTGGTCCCGATCCCGTTGATATTTCGGAAACTCTGTCGCACAATGCCACTTTTTTCGGACGCAGGACGTGTGAGCCAGCTCTTCACGCAACATCTTGGGTGTATTCTTTTCGGAGCCCATCATGAAAATTAACCACGGGCACTCGCTACTCATCTCCAACTCCTCAATGTACAAAACAACTCATCTTGGAGTACAGAACAGCGAGCGGAACAAACATAACTGCAAAAGAATCGCAAACAGTGCCCGCTAAAGCCGCATGTCGTCTGCTACGCCGAGGGGAAAAAAAAGAGAGAAAAAAGCGCACGGTCGGGTGTAGCCACGTGACTTCCGCCACTCCCGCTATCCTCTCCACTTCTCCGTTTCGGTTTCGGTTTCGCGCAGTTGCGTTTTTTGGCTTTATTAAAAAAATACGCTACTCTGTTGCAAAATATTAATTGGGTAGTCCTCCGACACCATAATGAAGCGCCTGGCAAAAAATGAAAAAAATTTTTGGGGGTGTCAGTGTCCCTTTAATACTTAATTGGTACATATGGTGCAGATAACATCTCTCAATATTTAGTACAAATATTTTTTTAATCGTGAAATCGACTCAAAACGGCTGTTTTTGACACCTTTGGGTTCAAATTTCAACGTTTTACATAATCTCACCAATTGCAAAATGCGTTTGCGCCAGTGCTTCTAAAATTTAATATGGAATCGATTGCTATAAAAATAATTAGTGTAGGCGCAATCCGTTTCGGGAACGCGTACAGCGATATTTCCGATACAAGTCTCTTTCGGAAAAGAAAGCAAAACTATTGTAGTGTTTCGTATTTGTGTTTCTCCCCGCTAGATGGCAGGCCTCTGTCCGCAAGGACCAGAGTGCCCTTCATACACGTGAGCGCGCGCTTCGCTTTTGAGTGGTGACATCTCAGCCATTTTTACGCCCAATCATTTTTTGGCGCATTTCGAAGTACGCTCAATCCGAGTGCCAACCGCTCTTCGAAGCGTCGAGCGCGTAGCTTCGAGCTAATGCAGAGACGCCATTTTAGCGCCCAAGTCACGCACCGAGTGGGACCGCATCTCTCATTAAATTTCAGTCATGAAAAAGTGAAGAACGAGCCTTCCCTGTATTGCCATCGTCAAACGATAGGCTGACTAAAATGGAATTTATACCAGGCAGTGGAACGGAGACAAATGTGCTCAAGTGCTCCAACTTCTACCTTTTTCTTTAGCTTCGGTCGTCAGGAAAATAATTTATAAAAAATTAACTTATGCAGTGTAAACTAACCTAAACTTTATGGAAATACTCTGGATGTCGGTGGATGTAAATATGTCTTTTTCCAAAATCAAATGCATTTTGCAGAAATCCGGTTGGGCGAATTCAACGAATCTCGCTTTAAAAAAATATTCCTCTTAATCTCTAGCCAAAAGAGAAAAAGAATCTCGCGCATGATGAATGGAGAGTTTTAAGCGACATCTCCGACTAAGATAGTATACTCTTTCGCATAAGTCAGTTTAATTTTGAAGCTGCGACTACAGTCGTAGACATTGGCTACTATCTCACGAAGTTTCTATTCATTTTCTTATACTGCCGCGATGCGTGCACCGTCCCGCTTTAAATGTATACTTCTTCTTCTGCAGCACGCAATCGCAGATATTCATAGTTTTTAGCGTGCTTATCGCGGGTAGACTCAGCAGTGCGTGCTGTTCCCCGAGCACCGATGTAACGCAGAGAGCAACACACGCGAAGCTCGCTTCGCGTAGCGGCATTGCTTCTCCCGCAGTGCACCGGTGCTAGGGGAGAAGCGCGCCTCAACGGGGGCTAACTCCGGACGCAATCAACACTTCGAAAACACTGAAGTAGTGAAGTCTCTTTCTCGAAGCGAAATATCGAATAGTGAATTGTCTTCGAAACTACTATTCGGAAGTTTCGAATATTCGCACAACCCTACAATATTTTATTATACTTGCTTATAGAAGTGTTTATTATTCACTACCTATACCGTGTGTCCATACATTCAGACTAGGACCAGTACGCCTCTTCAAAGTCATCAACATTCCAACCCGATATCGTTTCATAACCCCTTTAATTACTGACTTTTTTTTCAATTCATTCTTGAACAATAAAGCAAAACATACAACAAAGTAATCTTGGTGGTTAAAGTATTTAGGGCTCAAACCGCCTCGTCCACCCTCTTCTAATAACTGAACTCTCGTGTCCCAAACTAACAGACTTCTGCATACAAATAATAAAAGAAATAACTAAGACTGAATGTGATTGTAATATAGCAACCACTGTCATTTCGGGCACATCCACGGGCCATCTCTCATGAAGATCAAGGAGGTATTTTCAAACTCCTCTCCTACATGTTGTCTGTTTTAAAGGGATACTACAACAAAATTTCGACATTATTTTTGGTCTATGTGTGTTCAGAGGAGCAGTATCACATCGGACACACCAATATCTTGTTAAAAAAGACACGAAAAGGAATTTTAAAACGAATTATACGATTAGTAAAGAGCACCTGGTGGATGTCGCTAACGCCTCGTTTGTAATGCCCGTCTAGGAACCTTGACAGGTAGTGACGATAACTGTCTCGCCTCCGGCCACCACGAGAGAAGAGGGGAAGGAGAAACTCCCCTCTCTCCGAGAATCTCTTTTGTATGTCCCAGAAGTCGCTATTGTCCCTCTGCAAGATTATAGAAGATTAACCCGTCACTCAAAATTCGTACAAAAGCAGCCGCTTCGGTGGCTGGAACGACCAGGCCATCCCCTCGACGTCAGCCTCGCCGCAGCTTTGCTCGTCCCGAGACGAACTACGTCACGATTGCGTCGAATGTCACGTGGTCTCCGCTGGCTGCTCTCCGAGCGCTTGCCAGAGTGGGCCGTTTATAACGAAAAATACAGCCACCAGGCTCAAAATACAAACGTACGATACTGATTGGCATTTACGAATATTGTGGATCATATTCCAATCTATTTTTGAACACGAACGGGTATCATTTCAAATTTTCGTTGAAGTATTCTTTTTAAAGGTAAGATGTTTCAATTAGTTTTGGTAAGATGGTCTTGTTTTCTTCTTAAGTTCAGTAGATTTAGAACTTCGCAGCCATTTAGACGTATTACTCTAAGCCAGGGTGGCCAGGCTGACCCGGCCTAAAAGCCGCAAACAAAACCACTAAACTTCCAAGGACCGCCTAAAAAAGATAAAACAGCAGAAAAAAAGGGGGGGGGTCCAAACTTTTTTTAGACCATTAAATGAAACTTGAACTACTTTAGATCTGTCCAAGTCAAAAACAGTTCAACTGTACGTACGTATGGTAGCGGTAGCACAGGACCAAACCGCAACCTGTCTCGATTTAAAACTCGTTCCTTTTCTCTTCTTGGGGAAGTGCTCATGTGGCCGGGAGGGAGGCGGGAAAGGAGGGGGGGGGGGTGTTAGGTATACTAGGGAGCCACGAGCCGCACTTTTACACGCAAAGAGCCGCAGCTTGGCCACCCCTGCTCTAAGCTAAGAATAAAAAGTCATACCTCAGAGGCTCGAAAAAAAATTGCAGCGATCATATCACTCGATGGCAGAAAAGGTGTCTCGCACTGGCAGATCAGACACGGGCTCCAGAGCAGTTGCTTGCAGTCACTGCCTCTCGAAAACTTTTGGGGACATCTCAAGAGCCGGCTCCTTGAAACGCCTGTTAGTGGTTAGAAAGGAATGCTTCGGGAGGTTCACCGATATTTCTTTTTGCTTGTTTTAAACTTGTCGTTTCGGAGGAAACTTTCCATATGGAACTACGCTAAAAGACCAAAAATATACAAAAAATAATGTGTAGCATGTATGTTGCTCGTGTAGCCTTCGGCAACACTTGCTTGCCTTCCAACACACCATTGTCCGTACAACGCGTCGAGGGTGCCCCAGTACAATAGAGAACTCCGTGGCCGTCCTTCCGTCTGGTTTCAATTAGAAGAGACCTCAAAGGGACCGCCAGCGTCGACAGCTTTGCTCCCTCCGACAAGGAGGGTGGGAGGCAACGCTTACATTTTGTTGCTCTAGCACAGTTTTTACAACGAGCTCACAAACACCAGCTCGTCTATACTCCGTTTTCAGCTTCAGTCCGAGCGCAGCGGATGCAGTAGGGAGCCGTCCCAGCCATTCCGGCGGGGGGAGAGAGTGTGATGCAGGACCTTGAGCCCCTGTCGCGTCGCCTGCCCCAACCGGCAGGTCACGCTGATTTTCTCCCGGCGCTGGATCGGCTGAATAGCTCGTGGCGTCCACTGCGCCTCGGACCGGAAGGCGTCGGCGAGTGCTGGGGAGGCGAGATCGAACGGTCGGTGCTGGCTAGCGGCTGCCGTCGGAATCCATTGCGCGGGACAACAATCCCGCCGCGTATAGTATCTCGTTCAGCCATGGAGGACGAGCACTTGGAGTAGCTCGCGAAAGCGTATGTGCGGATAACATTTACCTGCTCGGAAAGCACCTGCGTAGGGGTAGCATGGTTCCGGCTTGTCTCACCTTTGCTGCAGAATGTCGCCGCATCTCTCGTTGAAGCAAAACCAACCCACGTGTAGCCGCTCGCGATCGGCCGCGTCGTTCTGGCATGCGCGCGCCAGGTACGTGCGTGACTGACGTGGTGTGGCGATGTTCGTGCGCTTCGGCAGGTTGAGTAAAACCGTATTCACGAAGCACACGCACTGCTTTTCAGTGTCCCCGTTCCTTGCAACGGAACGCTTCATCAGCCACATCGGCGAAGAGCAAGACGTGCCTCGTCAAAGGCGAGGACGTGCTGGAATGACTGGCGTAATCGAGCGCAGCGTCGCCCCAAAGCAAATCTTCACTTAAAAACATCGGCCAGAAGAAGTTATTACATTACGTTTTTCTCGAAAGGCCAAAATACAGAACACACCGGTGAACATTGCGTAGAATGTGGCTAATTAGGACTGCATATTGGCATTTAACGTTACAAGTTGTCTTTTTCAGTCTAATTTATCGGGTTGTCTCAAAGGTGCAGGTTCTCGATGAAATATCACACGAGTTCTGCACGACGTGACCTAGCTGCAACACACACTTGCATTTGCCAGTTTCAATCGAAATTATAGGAATCGCAAAATGACTCACGAAATTGTGTAAATATCACAACATCCAACTGATACTGCTAACGTTGGATATGTTCCAGTGTAAGCACAGCCCGGAGTAAAACAGTGATCAAAATGATGGCAGCACTCTCGGTGGCTTCCGAAGCCTCACGACCCGATCGTGTGATCCTCTTTCGGAAGATTCTCCGATTCGAACGGCGGCGTATCAAGAACCTCCTCCTGAGCACTGTTATGAAATAGGTGGGGATATTTAATGCTGGCAAAGCCGGCACAACTCACTCGAAAGTAAGCATTGCCGGGAGTTTCGGACAGCAATGATTATTCTGTAAAAACAAATAAATAAAAAATCGCCAAATGTTTCACTGAAAAAAAGTCTCGCCTCCTCTGATCGAACCTTTCAACGTCAATTCTCGACGTTGAAAAATTAGAGCAAGCGTCCAGGCACAAACACTCAGGCATTGTTCCAAGCCCGCCGAATGGCCGAGATAGCGAGTTGAAATTCAGATGCCGCGACCGACAAGTCGGCAAACGTCATCACTTCAACATCCCCGCTGGAAGCTGCGGTCCCACGGCAGCCATCTTGAACACGGCGCGCTAGTTCAACCAACAGATGGCGTCACGCACCTGCGTGGGTTAGTGGGTGCCGAGCTACGGGTTCACGGTGGACGGTTCTGGGCACCATCGCGTTCCCGAATCGTGGCCCTGCTCGTTGCCGCGCTGCCGTCAGCTGCGGCTCAGCTGGCTCAGACCTTCTTTCAGCTTTGGTAGTTGCCTCACACCGGCGGATAGAGGGCGCTGATCGCCTTCGGCGCCATTAGGTTGCTTCTAATTTGGTTGGTTTCGCGGTTTCAACGCAAACGTGCTATGCTGCTGTTTTACGTTGTGCTTGCCTCAACTTTGTGATACGACCATTTTCCTTGTAGCACACAACCAAAAATGCTGTGGTATTGGAGCCACTTTGAGGACTACGAGATGGCTTTAGCTCCAAAGTACCGGCTTTGATTTTACCAACCTTTGACGAATCTGGATTATGGTGGATCATGCAAACGGCCGACTGATGCGGTATGGAAGATATTACCGGGCTCACCACGCGGTCACCCGATGGCAATCCAATTTTTAGAAAAACAAACTAACGAAAAAGACGTCAACACGCGAATGTGGAGCAGAGTTACCGAAAGCTTGATTAGCAATGTGCTGAATCGGCCAGAACAGATGAACTCACGAGTTTACTACTCACTGCTTGGTTTTCGAGGGCAACTCCAAACCCTCAGGTGAATCCTCGCAGACCAAAAGCATCGTTTAATGACGCAGACAATCTTTGTAGCAATAGTATCGCCCTGCCTCTTTTTTTAGAATTCAGCAACTTGTTGGGCATGTTTTTTGACAGGGCGAGTAGGAAATTTCTTCGCAATTATTTCGGAACCTGTCAAAGTACTCATAAGCAGCATTTCGCGATAATGGCCCTCACGGACATATATTATTTTTATATGAACACGGTTGCTACTCAAGATATGATGGCTAAGTGACAGGCCCGATCAAACTGGGACCCGCATTTGTCTTGACCAAATAAAATTGAAGGGCTCAGGAGGAGAAATACCGCGAACGTTGCCTGAATTCCCAGCGCTATCAGCCCCGGGAGGGCCCGCGGCAGCCCCTCGAGGCGAACCGGGGTGACGTCACGCAGGGAGAGAATTTCTCCCGACTCGCCCCGCTCGCCCTGTGGAGGCTGGGACGATACGCGCATGCCGGCGCGCTCGTTTTCATTGAATTTTTTTCCGCGTTTTTCGTAGGAGGTGTAAATCCGTATGTGGTTTATTGAGGTATGGCTCCGTAGCCGGCAGGCGAAAACTTCAACCAACATTTTGGCGCATGGCGCTGACAGGGCAGGCAACGCGCGAATCGCTAGCTGGTATAGCGAAAAACAAAGAAATATGTCCACAATTGCAGGAGCATCACTATACAGATTTACATCTCTCACGCGCAATAAATGCCGCTGATGGGTCTTAATGAATTGGCAGCTTATGTATACTATTTTTTTTTCTCATCTCTTGCTTTTTAAACAAGAGCGCCGAAACAGTGCTGCATGCTGCTCGAAGCAACGATACGCTAAATACAGTCTGGGCCATGGGGAGATAATCACAAGTAAGACAGCCCAAGTGCAGACAGGGGCAAAGTAAAAAAACAAGGAACATTTATTATATACAATGTCGTACTTGACCTTTGCGGGATTCGGATAGTACTTCAATGGACTACACGGGTGGCATCTCAGGACGAATGTCTACATCAACCCTCAAGTAATGTATAACAAACGTAAGCGAAGGTGTCTAGATCGTTTTCAGTCCCTTCAGCCCCAAAATGGAGATTTTACTAAATCGAATTGTCCTGACGCTGCAACAACCAGACGTTTTTCGCACGCAGACTGTCACCCTTCACAGGTTCCGCACCTTCTTGCCAGTAGTGCTGCATCTCACCACTGGACAGACGTCCGAATGTCTTGTTTATTCCCTGTTTTCCGCTGTCAAAGTCGCCATTGCATGTAGCGGAGTTTGGAGTGCCACGGAAGCTTCATTGCAGCAGTGTCTTCAATTGAAACAAAGGTACGACAACTCAAAACCAAACGGTGTATGTTCCGAAGCCACCCAAGGCTGGAATAAAGAATGTCAACGAAAAAGTAGTAAAGATTACAAATTACGGTACTCATTAAGCTGTGCATATCTTTGGGCAGTTCAAGATACTGTTATTACACAGGCAACCGGGGAATTCGGCTGTTTTTGCCACCATACAAACCAATTTCCAGTAATTATGCATCTTCTACAGAACATGCTCGTGCATAGGTGCATAAACTATATAATGATTTCACGAAGAAGCTAGATTTATGTAAGACAACCCCTTGAAATTCCACGAGCACTTCAAAGATCATCATCAGGACGCAGGGCCTTTTTAAAACATCCGCGAATCAGCGCATGCAGAGCGGCAGCATAGAGTCAGTGGTCGCGAGCTCAATCGGCTGACCACCCAAAAGTGCTCATGATATAAATGCCAGCTTCTTCAAATGCCTTTGGAAGCGGGGTGGCGGATATCGTCCCTAAATTCCATGGACATGCATAGGAACAGAATTCCAGTCGTCTGAAACACTTGCAGGACACCGCTTCACCGGACCCCTCAGCGAAATCGCGTCCTGTCGTGTGGGGACGGGAAGGTTCATCGGCGGAATCGCCTCCTGCCGATAGCTTTCGGGATTTGTAACCCACCTCAAAGGCATAAGGACAAGAAGGCCTGGTAAAACGTACGGAAGCCACGTCTCATATCGGCCTAACTCCAACGTCTCGGACACCGGGTAAACGGAGGCCCAGCTCCTCGAAGAGCGCGGCACACAACGCCAAACCAGCCAAATCAGGAAACCGGTGCTGGGAAGCGAGCCGATGCGAGATCGCGGAGCGGAGTCCTCTTCCTGACGTCACGGAACACCTCTCGCCCAATCAGGGCGCGGCGACCACGCAGCGACGCTTGTGCTCGCTCTCGGGCTAATAGGCACCACTTCACGGACCTGTGTGGACAAATATTTATTTGTGTGAACAGATTCGCTTCGTAAACTTCGGCGTCGCCAGCCACCAAAATTAAACCTGTATTCGCCATCGACAATCCTGGGGTGCTATTCTGGTCACAAACAGTCACGCTCGTGTTTCTCGAAAACCTCCTCCCCTACGAACCGCGGGCACCCTATGGCTACAGCCCGCGCGATAATTCCACGCGGTTTTCATGGGAACGTTCGCGAAACACGAAAGCAACCGTTTGCCGCAACTCAGAGAGCTTTAGCAGATCGTTCGATACCTCCGATACCCCCGATAACGATACTATATATGCAAGCGCAAAGGCGGAGGCAGAGTATCGGGTATCGTTATCGGAGTCATCGGAACGATCTACTAAAACTCCTTACCGTCGCTCTTCGTGTCCGGACAGTGACGACAAAGTGACGTATGGCCACGTCCGACCTACGTAGCACATAGCGGAAGTCGCGTAACTAGATTAATCTGCGGTATTACTCGACAACCGTACCTCTGTTTCACTATGAGTGCGAGCTAGTGCGGGTGTAGGAGCTACAACGGTGCGCCGGCTTTCAACGTCCCTGTCACAGGCGCGCTTGCGCAGTGCAAGCCAACGTTCGTGCCAGCATCGTTCGGGGTGATGTGCCACGTGCTTTAACTTCTGCTCTTTTGTACGAAGGGGAACAAGCTTTGGGCAGGATTCTAGAGCGTAGAAAATGGCGGCGATGTGTTACAGCAACGATCTGTCGACCAACGCGTACAATGACGGTCTTCTGCGAGCACCCGGTTGCCTTCTGCGATGCACGACGACTGTTTCTGACGACAATACCGCTTGTCGATAAGTACCGTGTGATCGCAGTGTGACCAGCTTCGCGACGAGAGACGGCGACGATGAGAGATGATGACCGTCGAGCAGCAGCAGACTAATTGAATCGCACTGATATTTTTCGCAGCGGGGAACCAAGGGCGCGTTGTTTCCACCTATGATCACATAGCTAATGCCCAGGGGATGGTGATCACAGCCGTGACGGCCGTCGCGAGTGTCGCTGTCAACCGGCTGGGAAGAGACGGCTGGGTCGACAAAACCCTGACCGATGGCAGCTGAGGCATGTGCGAAAGAAGGCTTTTGCCGCCACCAAGCACAAGCACATCGACGTCGTGGGGTGCGCTGACTGAACCTAGAATCTAACTGAAACCCTCATCATCGATCTGAAGGAGACCGTCACCGTTCTGAAGGACTCAACACTTTGACGCAAGCACCACTTTGCCATTAACAACTTGGTGGTGGGTGACGTTAAAACTTCAGGGTTTCTACCGCTTCGAAGTTAGTGCACGTTTAGTACTTATGTCTTCAGTTTACCATTTGTTGCGGTTTGTAGCCACTGTCAATCACGCAATAAAATCTGGATGGGGCTGATGGCATTTTATTGTATCAATTCGATATTTTACCTTTTCACACCAAGCTTCTGGAATTGCATGTCAGTCATCGGACAGTCATAGGAAACACTTTTCATCCCCTGCAATGAACTACGAACAGGTGTGTTCTAAAATGAATCGTTAGTTGTTTGGACTGCAGGAGCTAGTCTGACAGAGCATGGTAACAATTTTACCCACTGTAGACGAGAAAGTTTGCCAGTGCAATCTTGTGGATAGTTGTCATCTCCGCTGACCAAGAAAAACAATAAAGATACAATTGTCTCACATTCAACACACGTGTGTTTAATGTAAAGGTTATGATACCAATTAAATAGATTGTCGTTTCAAAGGTGGCAGTAACTCATTGAAATTAAAGAGTAGTGTGAGCTTGATTGGTTGAAATTTGCCTGTGATGCAGAGCAAATACGCACAGCTGACTTATCACCATCAAGCTATAAACGACAAGCGGGAAGCAGAGTAGATGTGTGAAGGAAAGCGAGCATATGTACTAAAAAAAGAACTGCTACGTAACGCTGAAGAATGTCAGCAACTATCTTGCCATTATGGTACGAGCTCAGTGGTTACGCACATGCTTAGGGGCAGCCTGTGAATGTAGGATGCTCCCCTTATGGTATCATCGAGTGGCGAAGCCAGCGGGGGGGGGGTAGGGGGAGGGGTTTATGGGGCTTCGCCCTCCCACCCGAACCGGCGGGCACTAGAATATACACACAAATCCCCCCCCCCCCCCCCCACACACACACACACCCGAAGTCATGAACATCCCAGCCACCTCAACCTCCCTCCACCCTCACCCCTCAAAGTTCCTGGCTACGCCAGTATACTATCAAGAGCACTCAATAGATAGTCAACATTATCAAGATAAACGAAATTTTCTTTATTTTATGCACCATATAGGCAGTGTTTCTGTCTTTATATGCATGCAGGCAAAGCACACAGTAGAAAACACTTGTGTGAAGGCTGCGTTCACAATGCGGTCCCCGTCAAACTTTCAAGGCGTTAACGAATTCCACTAATTAAATTTTCAACGAAACGCGTTAGTTTCGCAAAACGCTGGCAAACGTACGTTGCGTTTTGCATTATTCACCTTTGTCGTCCGATGAATCAGCAGTCAGCACAACACAAACCTCAACGAGCTTGTCGTTTGTTTTCTTGCCGTTGGGGCGATCGCTGGCGGTCTTGGCGGCGGCACATATCTTTCTCAGACCGTTGGCTGCTGCCTCTGTGCTCACGGAAGCGTTGTTCACTTTGTGTCAAGGTGAGGTTTTGAATCTTGACGCATGGCAACGCTGAATGAAGGTCTATTACCGTATTCATAATCTCAGCAAGGCGACCGTCCGAGCCACAACAACACCACCACTTTCAAGCTTCATAACACCGGCACAAATAGAAGCCAGTCCTGCATCTCGCCAGTGTTATATCGGAGACGTTGAACGCCAGCTCACTGTGCTCTTTGACCCGGTCCTGCCGCCGAATGGGCTCATCCAACAGCACGAAAACATTCGTGTGCGCGTTGATCAAGTGACCGATCGCATGTCAAACCCCAGCCGCGGTCGATCCGACGAGCATCGCGGCCATCTTCTTTCGAGTTTCTCTCGCCAAGGGTGCGGTCAACGCCTCCTGTAGGCGTTGGTACGGTTGTCGAGTTAAAACAATGCAAATAGTCCCGTGCATTCTTGTTCTTACGTCATTTTGTCGTCACAACCCGAACTCGAAAAATGACTGTTAGCGGCAAACAGAGGCTTTCTAGTTTCACGAACGTTTCCATGGCAAACAGCGTTGAATCGTCACGCGAAATGAAGCCAATGGGATAGCGAGGTACCTATGTAGGGACATGTAAAAACGCCGTTTTCTATTTTTTTGCACGAGCTTTTCTGCAAATAAAAAAATACGTAAAAAGACTGCCCGAGATTACGCGGTCGCCTCCATTCCTTCGTCGCCGAAAGAGAAGAGCATAGGCTTATGAGGACTACCGTCGTAATCACTGCAGTGAGCAAAGGGTGCAAAGCATTATTAAAACTGCCCGAAGAAACTTTCTTGCATCATCCACAGGCATGTTCACAACCGGTGCACTCTGCGTCGACCTCATGACTTGTCATATATTACCACAGAGTCGTCGTCAGTTTGGAGTCTCTTTCACAGGCAAACAGGAAATTTCATTTGCAGCTTATGTTCATGGCGGCTTCACAAAGGATGATCGGTGTTGCAGCGTGCCTTCACATAATATTTTCTTCTCGTAATGCCAACGTATCGTGCAGAAACAGGGAAAGCAACGACGCAAACGAGACACAAACACCACAAGGTCGTTAACGCGGTTTTCGCCATGTTTGTTTTCAAAGACCGTAGCGAAAGACTTCGAGAAAACAAGCAGAGATATCTTAGCAAAATTTACTTTACGTCATAATTCTTGAAATAATCTTTCGTATTTTATAACGGATAATATTATTCTCTGTTTCCTTCCATTTTCCGGAAGGTAGCCTTTTCTCTGTTATGCGCTCGTTCTAACTCCCGAAAGGAAAGAAAGAAGATAACAAAAAGAACAGGGGGAAATGCGGGGATTTCTGCGCCCAACTGCGTGGACACGTCATCGCGACGTAGTGGGATCGTCAATTTCTAGCTGACCTGCGTAGTGAACCCGAACGTTGGGGTGGAGCTCTCAAACACGAATCTTTTCTAGTTTGAGGCTCCGCCCCTTCTTTCTCGATACGTCACAACTAGAAAGGTACCGTTTGCGACCAGAATAGCACCTGACTCAAGTGATTGTTATGCAAACGGCTCTTTCTTTTTCTTTTTTTTTCGGCTCAAATATTGCGGTTTTTAGATACAGGCAAAAATTAAAACAACGTACGCAAAAAAAGAACAAAAACAACGTCCTCATTATTGTGCATGCGCCGAACGCAAACTGCGTTTTGAATTTGCGAATAGAAACGACGTTATTTCTTTGTGCACGCTATTCTATAAATCGCTACTGTTAAACGTCTGTGGCAGTTTCTTACGCGGGAAGTCCCAACCTTTGTATTAAAATAAATTAAGTGGATGGCACTGGTTATCTAAATATAACCAATAAATCACCTAAATGACTGTCGAAGTGGGGCGAGCATCGGTATACAATTTCTTAAACTTCATAAATAAACCTACCAACCGAATGTTTATGTCGCAAAAAATATTGAGAACCTCATACACATGTAGGTGTGATATTATGAATAAAACAAATCGCCTGATGTTAACGTAGCATTACTTCTAGCCTCAGATAAAATACAAGTTAAACGTTCGTAGTCTCCTCCACGAGTCTCCTCACATAATCTCCTCCGCGAGTTTCCTCACATAATCAAAATGAGCTGTTTTAGATATATTATGTATACAAAGAACGATACTTTCAGGAAATACAGGCAATCTTTTTGCGCTGACTATTCTTGAGGCCTTCCGATCCTAAATGCGCGATATAAATATACGCGTTTCTTACTGAGAATGTTCCGCCACTATTAGTAAACAAACATCAATTGTCATAAGGACCTTTGAACCCTCGGGATGTCTTAATCGTCGAGTAGACGTATCGGCATGGGCGTACCAACCGGGGGGCAAGGGGGCGCTTGCCCCCCAGTTCTCAGAGTGGGGGGGCAAGTCATGTGTTTTGCCCCCCTGAAACGGCCGCCACTGGGCAGAGCAAACACTGGCCGGCGGAGCCCAAGGAATACCAAGGGCACCGCCCCCGACCCGCGCGGGCATATTTTTAACACGCAGGCGATCCAAACCCTAGCAACGGCGCTCACGCCGGATTGGCTGGTTCGAGGAGATAGGCGCTGCCGCCGTCAACATAGGCAGCGGATACAATGCGAGTTTTCGAAGCGGTAGCGTAACTTAGTGGTAAGATGTCTGCCTCATACGTATCAGACCCGGGTTCTATCCATGGTGTGGGCTTACTTCTTATTTTTTTCCTCGAACATTTTGTTTTGTCGAAGCATTTGGCGATATTTACGACATTTCTTTTTCACGATTAACACTGAAAAAAACCAATGTTGTTGACGAAACATCGCTGAACTAAATCGTATGGGACTCTATTTACGGAAGTGCATGGGGGACAGCGGGGCTTGGGTTGCCGACTGGACGCTCCGAATCCGAAATTTAAATTCCCGCGCGTTGCCGAGCAGCCAATCCGGCGCGAGCGTCGTTGCTAGGGGGTCTATCGCCTGCGCCATAAAAGGAGCCAGTGACCAAAGCGCCCGGTGCGCATACACAATTGGCCCTCTCTCCTCCCCCTCTTTTACAACGCCTACACAAACACACGCCGTAAAAGTTAGTGATGGACCGAATCTGCCGAACTTCAGATTCGGCAAAGTTCCGCACATGCCGAAATTCTGAAGGAAAGTTCGGCAAAAATTTGGCAAATGTCTGCGCACGCGCACGAACGCGACGGGGCCATGGATCGCAAATGGACGCCGCGCAGTCGCGCGGTTACCATCGCACAGTTTAGTACAACCAGCGGTTACGGCGAGGTGTGGAGCAGGCGACACGGTAACTGTGCGTTTGTGAGCTTTTGCGAGTGTGGTTCTCTTCAATATTTTCTGCCTCAAGAACAGAAAATCGACCAGTAATTTACGCAGTCCACTGCGCAAGTGACAAATGATGCGGTGCATTCTGGATAACGTGATTTTTATTTGACGTTTCCATTGATGCAACGAGGTAGTTGAAACATTGACTGACAACTGACAATTACGCTCAGTGTGCGCAGCCCACTGCCGTCAAACGGGGCAGAGTCACAAGAGCTTGCCAGAATGTATGGGATGCAGCTGGCACCCTCGTAATAATGTAATACATGTTTTCTCCCTCCTTTTCTTTCCTTTTTACGTACTTTCTGTAGTGTGTATGTTCTGTACATTTATTTGTCTGTTTTGTTTTTTCACATGTGGTGGCGGGCTGGCAGCAGACATGTACTAGCTACTCAAAAAAGTAATTAAGTTAAATTACTGAGTATTAGCCTCAAAAGTAATTTGAGTAGAGTAGAAATTACTCAAATAGAGAGTAATTCAGTAAATTACTAATTACCGTAAAAAAGTAGCAAATTACTTTTGAAGTTACTTTTATTTTTTTCTATGCTAACAAGGAAGTACTTACATAGGTTTTGATGCGTTAGCGAAATTCTGCTAGCCGAATATAAAGCGGCTTGTGTTTTCACAGAAATGCTTTAATAGCTGGTTCTGCTTCTGCATGCCTAATTGTTGTGTACATCTTTTTGGTCAAGGATGTACTGCGGATGTATCATTTCACCTTTGAGGTTTAGCACTGCCTGAGCTTGATTTTGCAGACAGTGTTTGATTGCTTACAGTGTTGCGTAAAGTACGTCTAAAAACTACTTGGAAGTACAAAGTAAATGAGAGGTTATGTACTTCAAGTAAAGTAGTAAGTACACCGGGTGCAATGTACTTGAAGTGAAGTACTATGAATACAATGTACTTCCAAAGTAAAGTAGAAGTACTTTTTAACACACTCTTTCAGAATGCCCTTCCATTCCCTATACAGCGTTTTTTTTTCTTTAACTGGTTGGTATGCATTGCTTCAGGGGAAATCGGAGGTGCATCAGTTTTTTTCGGAAAGGGCAACAAAATTAGAGGTGCATCAGTTTTTTTTTGTTTTTGGAAATGGCGGCAACTAATACGCCATAGAGTAATTGCTTTATTCTCGCTGACGAACCATTTAACACGATCAACTTATAAGGCACTTATTTGTATCGGTCTTATAGCCGCCATTTCTTCACTCAGAGAAATGACCAGATGACGTCTCGAAAGACAGCACAAGCCAGACAGGAGCACCAGATTAACTTCAGAGAGGGTGCTGCACTTTGTTACCTCCTTTGAGTGAGGATGTAGTGTGTATACCTCCTGTAGTGGGCGAGAATTCCTACATTGGGGAGAAGCGGGGACAAGCCCTTTCTTCAAATGCGTCAAGTCTCCTTGATCTTAGGGATACAAAGAAACGCCAGTCTTCGGCGCTAATCCCACAGTTACTCGGCCTCTCTTGCGTCGTGTCTGTTCGCTCCCCGCGCCTCGTAGCAGTGTTGTTGCAGTGGGGGGCTCGTTAAAATTTTGGGGGTTTTGGACTATCCAAATCACTTTCTTCCTCCCC
Source organism: Ixodes ricinus (assembly GCA_037355805.1). Taxonomy (NCBI): domain Eukaryota; kingdom Metazoa; phylum Arthropoda; class Arachnida; order Ixodida; family Ixodidae; genus Ixodes; species Ixodes ricinus. Next base: position 17,840 of record JAZHYW010041786.1, read on the forward strand.
CCCCCTTTTCTATGCCACATGCTTCCCCCTCTGCAAATATCAGCTGATCTTCCAACATCTTATCTCTGTTGATAGGCAAAACAACCACTAATATTCGAAAGTAATTTGTAATTTGAGTAGAAGTCACTCGGAAAAGTAGTTAAAGTAAACTACTAATCACCAAAATAGAAATGTAATTGAAAGTTACTAAACTACCCAGAAAAGTAGTTAAACTACAGTAACTTGAGTAAAGTAGTTGAACTACGTACAAGTCTGGCTGGCAGGCGCTCTGCGTAAGGGTTTTCACCTATCTGCCTAGCCCCGCACACCACCACATGGGCCCCTTCCAGTATGTGCAAATAAAATTATTATTATTATAACAATCCTGTTTTCGGCTCACAAGTTGTTTGTGCCAAAACAGAATAATATTACTTTTTAGTTCGCGTTATTTCGGGATTTTCATGTATCTGCATCATAGAGTTATTACAATGAACGCTAGAGGCTCAGCTGGCGCTAGTGTGCTGTTGCATTTTGAAGCAGACAGCAAGCAGTCTAAATTTGACTTCCGGTAATGTATTCCTATGAGAAAAAGCGAGTGCATTTTTCTCTGCGCTCGATTATAAGAGCAAATATCACGAATAATTTGTACGTACTAGGCACACTGGAACATTTCTCAGTCACGCAGACGAAATAAATGGTCAGTTACGGCGTTTTTCTTTCAAATTCATCGCATTAAAAACGGTGCTAAAACGGCTTCGTACGTGTATTTTTGTGCACTGTCGGACACTGTTAGCGCGAACACGGCGTCGACGCTTTCCAACATGGGGGATATACGTGCCAAACGAACGAAGGACATGTGGAAAACCGAGAGAGACGGCAAGAACTACGCAGTAACACTGGATAAGTAACTCCTTGTACTTGCAGACGATCAAAATAAATTGAAATTCACGTAATATAGTTAGATTTGCAATAAATAAGTACTGCGAATATGCTTGTTCTGGGTTCAAATGGTTCAAATCATCACCCGCACGCTCCAAATCTTTGCAAATAAGGGGAGCCAGAGAGCTGGGCCGGTTTGCTCACCTTGCGGCCGCGGCTGCGGCTGCGGCCAAGAGGGATTTTTATGTCACGTGACCATCTTCATGGGGACAACGAAGTACCTAGCGTCCCGGCCTAATGGCGGAGAAATCCGTATCGCTTCAAGCACAAAAGCCTAATTTCGCTCGCAGAAACTGTCTGCAGGGACTTTCAACTGGAGTCCAATTGACCGCCCCTTTATACTGGAGAAGCGGCAGGTAAAGTTACGGCCAGGGAGGGTAAATATGAGGCAAAATAAAGAAAAAAACCACGCGAGATAAAAGCGGTGGCAGTATATTTATATACCTTCGCCAGCGCCGGCGGCTCGCGCCTCCTCTTGTGGTCGAGAGGTTAGAGTGCCGGCACTTGGCGTCGCGGCGTGAAAGTCCCGGGTTCAAATCGCGCCAGAAACTCTCTTTTTTTCTGCTTGTATTTGACTGCATTCTCACTAAGAATGTACACAAGGCCGTATGAGCTTTATAAAATTATTGGGCGGGTACTTCTGACTCACCAGTTCGTTGTTCTTGACCTCGGAAGAGCGCATACATGTCTCTGGCTTTCTTTACCAACTTCCGCCATGCCTCCTGCGGCTGCCGTGCACTCCGCGGAAAGCTTATGTCGTTGACAATATCTTCCCATGCCTGTCTCTTCCACTGATCTCTACTATAGGGGGCTGGATGGCGCTTAGCTGCTCTCGGAGACTGGCGCAAGTGAAGCCACCGGAAGTTCGATGCTTGTCCCGAAGTCGGCGTACTTGGGCTTCCTAGCGCATTCAGTCAATATATTGGTCCGTGCTTTTCGGTCGTCTGAATGGATCTTATTGATCATGCTCCGGATCGAAGTAAATCCCGAAAATGAGCCATTTGAACTTGGGACATATTCAGACTTGATCAACCAGAATCTCAAAATGTTTACATTGAATGGCTTCACATGATACGTCTCGGGTCTGCATGCGCCTTTACTGCGCAACAAGCAGGCTCTCTTAAGGTGACAGGCGAAACTACAGCGCCCTGCGACGCTTTTCGAACCAGCACTCGGAAGGGTTACAAAGCCTGCCAAGCGCTCACTTCCGGGACAAGCCGCTTACTTCCGGTGGCTTCATACCTGTGTTACTCGAAGCGTTATTCAGTTGCCAACTAGTTGAGTATCATAGTCTTGATTCATCAGGATAACTAGATGCAAAGGCTGCATTTGCTGCAGAAGTGCATTCGTCATTTCGTCTCCGATGTGCTGCCGATTAATTCCATTTGTTGAATCACAGAAGTCATTTTAGGTGTTTGCGTTCGAGAGATGGATTGCGATGTCGACGCTCTGACTCATTTTAATGCGAATAGCTTTTAATGCGAATATTAATGCGAATAGCATTCTTTGGATACTTCACGCACTTTTCGTCTATGTATCTATCTATCTATCTATCTATCTATATATCTATCTGGCTATCTAACCTCTTACGCCGCGGGTCGATAAATAAATAAAAAAGACCGGCGCCGGCTGGGATTCGAACCGTTGACCCTTTGATCAGCAGGCAGACGCGCTAACCACAGAGCTATGAAGGCAGTCATTCACCGCACTCTAAACATTTGTTTATATCTTTACCATAGGACGCGCTTTGCAGCGCTGTCACAGCTACCGGTGCGCGCGCGTTCCATGCACGAGGGCTAGCTCACCCTCTCCCGCGCTCACCCTCTCCCTCTAGCTCACCCTCTCCTGCGCTCGGGAGACCTCTAGCTCAGCCTCACGAGAGCGGAATGAGCCCTCGTGCATGGAACGCGCGCGCACCGGTAGTTGTGACAGCGCTGTAAGCGCGTCCTATGGTAAAGATATAAACAACCGTTTAGAGTACCGTTGGTTGAGACTAGCTGAGACGCCAGAAAGTCTGGTCGGTACCATTTTGAGTGTTTGTGCGTATGGCGCGTGCTTTGCTCGCCTTCCTAAGTGACACAAACGCACGTGCTGGGCTGCGGAGATCGTGCGCAGGGCTGTGAAAGTGTCAACAAATTTAGAATCGCCTCAAGAGTGGGCTGGCGTATCTAGAGTGTGCCGGCCACCTGACGAACGCGCAAAACTCCGCACCGTTTGATGCTATTCGCATTAACGTAGATAATCATTCCCAAAGGATGGGTTCTGCTGATTTTTTGCATTCGGCTGTGATCGTCTGCTATCCATACCAAAATTCAACACGTAATGTGTTAATATTACGAAAACGATTGCCACCGCGAGATGTAAAGAGTAAAAATATAACTTTTATCACATTCCATGCAAGTAAAAGTATAATATCCTTTATTTCGGTTTCACAACTTTCTCAGACGTTTGACTTGTTGCCTTGCCTGCAGGATCTCGCTCAATCAATGCATCCACGGCTGCTATTTTTTTCGTGTGTGTTTATTTCGTAGGATCTTTTTTTTAATTGACACGACTGCAGTGTGTATTCGTACTAAATAGGCGCCTCCTGTTATTGAAAAGAGTCGTAGCAAGAGCGTTGTATATTTAAAAACACATAAAATAGTAGTTGCTGGGAAAGGATGCTTGTTTCGGCCCCGTTTGTGTGAAAGTCATAACGATGCTGTAACCTTGGTGTCCTTTAATGAACATTATGAAACGTTCGTATTTGCGCGTTAACTTGGCTTGATCTTGGTTTCCTTTTAATGAACATTAGAAACGATTGTAGAAGCGCGTTAACTTGGCTTACCGTAACCTATTTTTTCCCCGGTTTGTCAGCCGAACAAGGGGCAAACAGTAAAAATCGCGTAGGGCGCAGTAGTCCCATACTCGTTTCAGCTTCGGTCCGACGCAGCCGATGCTACGAGCGCGAGCGTGTGGCCCTGAACAGTGCTTGCATTGCACGAGCGCGCGTGCTTGGCAGGGACGCTGGGTGCCCGGGAGCCTGCGCTTGCAGTGCATCGCCTGCGTCTGGACCCAAGCTGAAACGAAGTATAGTGAATGATTAGTAAAAACGATCACACTTAAAAACAAAACACACTCGCAGAATAAAAAAAAAGTTTCCGCCGAGATTTGAACCCTGAACTTTCACGCCGCGACGGCAAGTCCCGGCGCTCAAACCGTCTCGACTCGTTGCGGACGCTGTTCGGACCGGCGCTGGCACAGATATATAAATACACAACCACAGCTTTCGTTTTGCGGGAGTTTTCTTTATTTTGGCTTATATTTACCTTCCTGGCCGTAACTTTACCTGCCGCTCCTAAAGTATGATGGGGCGGTTAATTGGACTTCAGTTGAAAGCCTCTGCAGTCAGTTTCCTGCGAGCGAAATTATACTTTGTACTCGAAGCGGCACGGACTTCTCTGCCATTAGGGCAAGGACGCTAGGTACTTCCTTGTCCCCATGGAGCTGGTCACGTGACATAAAAATCCCTCTTGGCCGCAAGCCGCAGCCGCGGCCGCAAGGTGAGCAAACCGGCCCAGCAGGTGCCCGATAAAAACTGCCCGACATGGGAAATAATCAAAAGACATACCTTTCGTAGCTCACGTGCTTTATTTTTTGCGTTCGAATGTTTCTTTAACTGATCGTAAAGATGCCACGACGGAGTCATTTTCATCCAATGACAGGACGGGCATATTAGCAATATATAAGCACCACCGAAATGCTAGCGAACCTGAACACACACTACATTCCTTTCGATCGTTAGTTTGCTTAGAACCGTCGCTCGTTTTCACATACCTTCCTTGAAACAGGGTTTGGGCCTGAAATAGAGCGAAGTTTAACATCGCTCAGTGGTAAAGAAAAATGCTGTAACTAAAGCAATTACACTTTCACAATACCAATAAAGGTACATACTATCCGTTACAACCGATATGACAAAAGTTATTCATGTTATTTTCCGGCGAAGAGACAAAATTCACGCGCGTTTTCCTATAGGAATACACAGGAGGCTGGAAATGTAGACTGCATGCTGTCTGCTTCAATTTGCAACTGAAGTCCCGTAGACACTAGCGCCAGCTGAGCCTCTAGCGTTTGTTGTAATAACTCTATGATCTGCATAAAACTTAACATAGGACTATTATGCTCGACGTTGCACATCTGACATTCCTAACTCTCCCCATCTTCGTAAACATCCGTGTGTTGCCTAATACCAGGAACCGGAATTTTAAAGCTAAAAACGGCACGTTGCGAATATGGAAAGTACACTTTCATGCAACGTTGACGTGAAGTGACTCAAATCGAAAAACATGCATATTTACAATAAGCAATACGTAACTAACGAAGTA